>JAJIYU010013076.1:0-14090 GCA_030144865.1 Tinospora cordifolia
GTAAGGTTTTAATGAGGCATATTCTCATATAAAATGCATTCAAAGGGGGAGTGTTATAAATAATGATCTTGAATGCTTTTATAACCCCTACTATTTAATATTTTGTAACCCTTTAATATTTAAGATTTTGTAACCCTTATGTCCATATTAATGAATTATTTAAATATTATAATTATGATTGATGTAACCCCCATTTCTAAAATCTATATAAAGGGGTCTTCTATTGTAAAGTTTGTACCAAGGTTGAACTTCAACCTATTCTCAAGAGAATGAATCTCTCTATAATTTCTCTCTTCTTTCTTATGTTCTTGAGTTCATCTTCTTCTTTTCTTGATCTTCTAGTAGTTTTCTTTTATTTTATAACAATGAGTAGGATTTTGATCATTTTTGTTTATTGACTCGAATGGATTTTGAAAAAAAAATTATTTTTGTGATCTAAATACATGCAACATGTGTAGGAAATAGCCTTTAAATTAGAGATTTAATGGCAGAAAACAATGCTTTAAATTTATGAAAATACATGAACTTGAGAAAATCTGTTGCACAACTGAAACTTTGGAAAACTAATTGACTGACCAAATCTTATTGTTTTAAGCTAAAATTTGGTGGAGACCTTACTGGATATCCCAAAATAAGTGTACAAAATTTCATCCAAATCTGATATAGGTAAGTAGGTCAATTAAGATGAAATGTTACTGCTTCTCACATGAAATTTTAAAATTGAAAGGGATTGATAATCTACCTAAAACCTGTATCAAATGAAATCCAAAAAAGTACAAACAAAAATTCTGATAAATATTTAAGAAATATAGATCAAATATGAAATGTTTCACATCAATTTGATGCACAGTTTGATCATAGGAAACTCGTAAAATCTATTGCGCGTTTGAGACTATGTAACTAAAATTTGACTAAATATAAAAAAAAAAATTGGCGATTTTGACTAAATCGACCTCACGTTGATCAAAATTGACTAATTTTAAATAAGTTTGATCGATTGACCAAATTTGACCAAGTTAAACTTAAGTTGATCAAGACCGATTAGGGACAATAAAACTAGAATTGTAACACCTCGAAATTTTACGAGCATGTACACGTCGCGAGTAAAAAAATAAAATAAAAATATAGATTTAAAATTAATAATAAGTTCAAATTAAAAATATGAGATTCGCAAAAAAAAAGTAATAAACGAGTTAAAATCTTATTTTTGATGCATAGGTTATAGTTTAAAAAAATAATTAAATATTAAGGTATAAAAGATAAAAATTAATAATTTAAGATTTGGTTGGTAAAAATAGTAATAAAATAAAATATTCTGAAAATCAGGGTTTAAATTTTTGGGATCACAATCAGACAAAACAATTGAAAAAAAAAAAGGAAAAGAAGCTAGAAAATTCACGACGAAACCATAAAATTTTGGTTTGGTGGTGAATCTGGAACTTGGAAGAAGTTCTAGATTTTAAAAGAGGATTGAAGAAGAACGATGGAAGAAGAACGAAATAGGAGCATCGAAGAACAAAGATGGGATTTGGCGTTGGGCTAATCGAACAGAGAAGAATGAAGAAAAAAAGGGTAGTGCCCTGTTTTGGAGGACTAGCTGAAGAAGAAGACGGACTGCCTGTGCGTTGGAGAAGAGAAAAGAAACAAAAATCTGAAGTTAGGGTATGCTGGTGCATTTTCTTTGATGAAGAAGATGAAGCACGAGGAATAATGGTTGTGATCTAAGACTTGGGGTGCGATTTCAAATTTGAGTTGTTGGTTGGGGACATTTTCAACTTTTGATATTGGGGTTTTTGTGTAGTGATGCGCGAACAAGAAGATAGAAGAAAATCTAGTTGTGATGTTTGGTTATTTGGGGAACAATTTAGGAGTGTGTGGGATTGGGTTCATGGTTGGTGGCTGGCCATAAAGGTTGGAACAATAGAAGATTTTGGTGGGCTTGCTGGTGATGAGTGATGCGTCTTCAAATTTGGGGTGGATTGGTTGTGGGTAATGCGTTTTGATTTGTGCATGTGAGTGGAGCAAGAATGAGGAAGATGAAGAACGAGCTGAATTTTTGCAATATAATTTTGTGCGATGTGTGTGTGTGTGTGTGTGTGTTGATCATGAAGCACGAACAGAAAACCAGACTTTTTCTGGTTTTGTGGTGTTCGGATCGGATGAAGAAGCTTGCTGGACCGTGAAGGAGAAGGAACAAAAAAAATTGGAATTCTTTTTGGTTTGTGCATTCAACAAAACAGAGGAAGAAAAGATGACGTTCAAATTTTGGGTTCAATGTCTAGTTGAAGCTTGATTTGTGTTGATATTGAAATGAAGAAGAAGATGAATGTGTGAACTGAAATCGTGAAGAAGAAGAGGAATTAGTGCTTTGATGCTTTTCGGGAGGAAGAATGGGTTTTGATTTGGATGAACAAAGAACAAAATCTGGTTGTGTTCTTGTTGATTTGGGGTTTTTTGGATTAGAATGTGATTTTGAGCGAAATCAACTTGAAGTTTCGTGTTTGAATGTGACTTGAAGATGATGAATATTATTGATGCGATTTGCGCAAAGAGCAATGTACGACAAAGAAAATTCGTCGTCGGCGTCGCTCGCGGGGAGGAGACAAAGAGAGGTAAAAATACATATATTTTTAGATTTTAAAGTTTAGATAGTGCAAAATTTATTTTTTAAATGATTTTAGATGTGAAAACAAAATGAAATTAGAAATTTAAAACTTCATTAAATATTTTAGTAGAAATATTAATTTCGATGCTTATGAATTTCAATAGATACTTAGAATAGGAATATCAAAGCTTAAAAAATTCGAAGTTTCAAATATTAGAAATCAAAGTTTATTTAGAAGCAAGATGCAAATAGAAAATATTCAAATAAAAATTTATTAAATTGATTACAGAAATTAGTTTAAAATAATTATTTAATATTTCAAATCAAATAAATTTAATATTAGATTATTTATTAATTATTGAACATGAAATTAATTGATTTATTAGAATTAAATTAATTAATCTTTTAAATTAGGATTGAAAAAAAAATAGTTTTTCAACATATTAATAGTTTTATTTAATATAAGAAGTTTAAAATTTAATAATTTAAATTAGTTGAAAATATGAAAAATAAACCTTTAGAAGTTTAAAATTTTCATTAGAAAAAAAAAATGAAACTTTAGGCCCTGAAACTAAAATTGTAACATCAAGAAGTCTTATTTTGTTCGTAACAAATTTATTTACGATATGAATAATTATTTAAATCTGTAAAAATTTTAATGGATAAAAAATAGAATTTAGGAATTAGTTCGAATATCAGATATAAAGAGATTATTTTAAGTAAAATAAGAGTTATTGAACATATGTTATTTAATTGTAGAACAGAAGTTTAAATTTTAGTGTTTTTATTAATTTTAGTCTAAATAAACTTATTTAGAAATGAATAAATCGTAGAAGCTTGAAAATTATTTATTAAAGTTTCAATTTGAAATTAAGAAAATTTAGAAAATTTAGAAATTATTTAATTAGAATATATAAAAATTCTAGAATTTAAGAATAATCTTAAATTAGTTGAAACTGATATTTAGACTTCATATTTATTTTAGAAATTATTCAAACTTAAGAATAATTGTACTAAGTGTTAAATTTCATATTTGTATATTTTAGAGTATCGAGCATTTTGAAGTAAAGCAAGGTTGCCCTGAAGATCGGCGGAATCAAGTGGGCGTGATTTCCTTGCTTATACGTATTATATGGATTTCAAATTCAAAGCATTTGTTTGAATAGTTCTAAGTTATTAAAATTTTATTAGGAAATTGATTGAAATTGTTTGGTATGCTTGAATGATGTGTGATGAATGACTATTTAATTGTTACATGAATAAATAGGAAATCATGCACTTAAACTTCATTATTTAATCATGTACTTTATTATTTTAATAACATGCATTTTTGATAAACTTTCTGTTACGTGTGTTATTTTGGTATGATTGGATTGTTTGTGAAATTAAAAATAAGACGAAGGATTATTAAGAATCCACGTACCGGTGCGATCGACAAGCCTGAAGTGGATCGAGGTGACATTTCTTATATGTCACTGCTTGAGATCGACGAGCTACAAGGTGGATCGTTGGTATTCCCAACCTTGAGCTGCTTGTGACAGCTCGAAGTCTTTAAGAGATGGTACGAGCTGTAGTAAGTACATTCTCTTAGGTTGTGATATCATGATTTGTGACATGACTAATTTTAGATGGTACTCAGGATTTTCTATGATTAGACGAGATCACGAGAAATACCGAAGGCATCTCAACCCTCTTCCGGTCTCAGACTTCGACCAAAACTAAATGAATGTTTGAAACGCCTAACATTTTGAAGTGTTTGTAATATTTGAGATTTTGGTCTGTCTAATGCGTGTGATGTGAAGGAATGATCCACTGGGCTTTCGAGCTCACTCCCATTTCATTTTTTAGGAACATTTGGACATAATGCACAATAATCTACGTCAGGGGACTCACACTTTTGATTGGACACCTCATGGAGGAGGTCGTCCGGGATAGGAGGTTTTAGAGGTTGTATCGTATTTATTTCATTGTAACCGAACTGCACATATAATTTTCATTTTATAATTTAATTTCTTTGTTTTATATGTACTCATCTTGGTTTTGGATTTTAAATGATTAAATCAGTGTAAGATGATTTTGATGTTTTCATTCGCTATCGCATTTACTATGATGATTTTTTATTATTTGTTACACGAATTCCAATGAACATAGAGAAAGGTTATTTTGATCATTTGTTTTGTGCAATATGTATTTCCAGGTATTTATCTGAGAACTATTTATTGTAAACTTGATTTCGAAGAAAAGATTTTGACAGAAAGAAAATTTTTGGTAGCATTTCGATTCTCAACGAGCGACAACCCATAACACGTGACGAGAGGTTCGATTGAGAATCAAGGTGTTACAAGAATTGAGTCATGTTTCATAAGGAAACTAAAATTGGGTTTAAATAACACAGATCTCAGTGTATATTATAAGACTAGACCGAGTGTTGACGAGACATCAATACATGGGACCCGAGGTGAGTAGTTTAATTCATGTGTTACTTTAATTTGTATTCCTTGTATAAAATATGAATGAAATTACATGGGTTGAATGGTTTCATTTGATTTAAGCTACATCAAATTGGTTTTGAAGTATATGTAGATGTACACCGATAATGAGACCATAGGCTTGAGGTTCGAGTGTGGTGTTAGGACATATAATCAATGTACCTAACTTCTGACCCACTAGAGTGATGGCACTTGAGGATCGAGCGTGAGGTTAAGGTATTTGAGGGATACATTTAACCATGACCCGCTTGAGTGGGTGGTACGCCTAACTCATGACTTGCTGGAGCGATAACCATAGGGTTGGATTTGATGATTTGAAACCTAATCTAGATACAATTTTAAACTAGCATGTATTCAAACTGTTATTCTTTAACTGTTGCATTGTTTATATCTATTTTTATTATATGCCATGTTTTCAAGCATTATTTCATCATTATTGGTCATGTATACATGCATTGTTTTTTGAAATGTTGATTAGGAGTAATAAGCTAGATTTATTACTTACTGAACCATATTGTAATTTAAGTTTACTACTCTACTAACATTTTAGATTCATCAGTTGCTGACAAAGGAAAAGGGGTAGTGATAGCTTAGTTCCCTTGATGGTTCCTTCCCTTTTTCTTGGTTTTGTTAGATTTTGGTTACTTGTATATATGAAATTAATGGTCAACTGTATCTTTTGAAACAAGACAATGTGAACCGACAGTAGTAAACTTCTATGGTGTGAAAGGAGTACTTGCTCATAGATTCAACTATAAAGTTATGTTTACTTTCGTACTTCACAAAATGAATGTTAAATTTACTCTATTGTCACTTGGAATTGTAATTTGAAAAGCTTAACAATGGTTGGACAAACTTGACTCAATGAGTGAGTTCGTTGAGTCACTGTACCAGTCGGACTGCCTTTCAACCTAGGGAAGGGGTCTTGACGTATACTACAAAATCTGTTAATCATTACATATATACTTTCCTTATATATTTACATATCAGTTAATCCATTATCATATATATATATATATATATATATATACATATATGTATCCATTAGATACAATCAATCAGTTATATTTATGTATATCATGGATACAATCAATTAACATCAATCAACTTGATATTTAATTTTATATATTATAATCATTTTTTTTGTCTTATATATATATATATATATATATATATATATATTCGGTTATGTAATCCATATATATAAATCACGTTTCTCCTATATATATATATATATATATATATATTAGAAGAGGATTATTTATACGTATTTTCAATTCATAATTTCAAGCTATCTATTTTTTCAAATAATGTATTTTTTCCAACCAATTCTTAAAGAACGTAAAGAAAAGGAAATAAATTATACCTTTGATTGTCAATCCACTCTTCGAATGTGTTTTGAGAACCCTGTTAATGGTTTCTAGATGGTCCCTTGTTCTCCTTTGACGGCTATATGGTTTTGGAAAAGTTTAGAATGTTTTAAAGTAGAAGAAAATATGGTTTATATAAAGAATTTCAATGTAGTCTCCGAGTTGTATTAGAATACAAAATTTTCAATTGTATTAAAATTTATTTATTTATTTTTCTTCGTGTTAAATATTTTATGCTATTATTATTATTATTATTTTCTTTTTTAAGCTATTACAATCTATCCTCCCTAATTTAAGTTTCATTCTCGAAATTTGAATTAGCTTACCTAAATTGTTTGTTGCCCACAACAATGCCGATTAAGTTTTCCTTGTGAATAGATTGTGATATTTGGTTCATATTTCACTTTCTAATTCCTAGGTTGCTTCGTTGACACTGTCATGCCTCCAAAGTATTTTGACAAGTGGGATGTTGTTTGTCCTTAAGCTTTGCACTTTGTGATACAATATACTAACTGTCGACTCCTCGTATGTGGTGTCGTCTTGTACCCATATTTCCTCCCAGTGGATGATATGAGAGGGATTAGGCTCTTACTTCTGCGACATTGATATATGGAAGACATTATGAACGAGGATATCTGGTTAGGTAGATCGAGTTCATATGCACATTCTCAGACCCGCTTTGTGATCTCAAAAGATCCAATAAATCTTGGTGATAGTTTCCCCTTGTGTCCAAACCTCCTAACACCTTTTTGAGGTCTAACCCTCAGGAAACTTTGTTACCTTCTTGTAATTCTAGGGATCTCCTTCATCTATCAATGTAGCTCTTTTACTCTGAGCCGTCGCTAATCTCCTGTGAATCAATTTGGCTTGTTTGTTCATCTCATCTGCCAAGTCTGGTTTTGTAAGCACCCAGTCTTCCAAATCTGCCCAGCATGTTCATGATCTACAAGGTCTGCCATATAAAGCCTCGTACGGTGCCATTTGAATGCTTGCCTAATAGCTATTATTATAGGCAAATTCGGTTAAATGCAAACATTTGCTCCAGTTGTCCTTGAAATCAAGAACATATGCTCTCAACATATCCTCCAAGATCTGTATTATCTCTTTGATTATCCATCTATCTGTGGGTGAAAGGCTGTGCTAATTTGTAATATCCCATGTCGGTCTGACTCCAGGGGGATTCCAGGGCTAAATGTATATTTGAGGGTGTCTCATTGTGCCAAACGCTTTTGGGAGACTCAGGTTCGAGTCTTGCTAAGAATAAAACCCTGCACCCAGTTAATGGTGGCTAAGGTGGGGACAATATCATCACGGTGGGCTCAAGTTGTTACAAATTGTATCAGAGCCGCTCTGTGTATACCGGAGGTGTGAATATCAAGGACGAGATTGGTTCCAAGGTGGCTAGATTGTAATATCCCACATCGATTCAACTTCAAGGGGATTTTTGGGTTAAATGTACATTTAAGGGTGTCTCCTTGTGCCGAACACTTTTGGAATATTCAGGTTCGAGTCTTGCCAATAATAAAACCCTACAGCCAGTCAATGATGGCTAAGGTGGGGACAATATCGTCACGTTGGGCCCAGGTTGTTACATAATCGTCAGTTTAGTACCCAACCATTTTTGTAGACTCTACTAGAATTGAGATGTGAACCTCGCATCTCGGTCCAATACTATATGCTTGGGTATTCCCTGTCGTCTCACAATCTCCTTAACATAAAGTTCTCCAACTTTGCTAGCTAAATCTATAGATCTAATTGGTAGGAAGTGAGCTACCTTTATGAAAAGATCAACTATGACCCACATAGTGTCTTCCCCTTTCTGGTTCTTAGGCAACCAGCTCACAAAATCTGTTGTGATGTTGTCCCACTTCCACTCTGATATTGGAGAGGTTGAAGCAAACATGTAGGTTTCCTGTGTTCAGCTTTCACCTGTTGACAATTTAAACACGTAGAAACATAGGTAGCTACATCTTTCTTCAATCCGTTCCACCAATATGTCTTACATAGATTATAATACATCTTTTCTCCTCCGGGATGCATAATATATCTAGTCTAGTGTGCCTCATCTAATATCATATACCTTGTCTATCCATACTCAGGTATAGAAAACTCTATTGCCAAACCTTAGTATACCTTCTGTATCAAGTGTGAAATCAATATGTTTACCTTGTTTAACGCCTTCAATTATATCTAAGATCCAACTATCTTGTTTTTGATCTTCCTTAATCTGTATGAGTAGATCTGACTGGCACACCTTGTGAATAACAATGCTTGATCCTCGTCCATTCTAACACCCAAATTATAACTCTTTATCAGCCGGTACATCTAATATTTTTCTTCCTTAGATTTACTATATTTCCTGCTCCAGATGTCTGCTAACACATTCACCTTTCTTGAATGATAGTGAAGTTAAAAGCCATAATCTTTCAAGAACTCTATTCATCTTCTTTGTCTGAGGTTCAACTCATTTTGGGTGTACATGTATTTCAGACTTTTGTGATCTGAATACCAATCAAATCTTTCTTCGTATAAGTAGTGTCTCCATATCTTTAAGGCAAAAACAATTTTTGCTAATACCAAGTCATGAGTTTGGATGATTCTATTTGTGCACCTTTAATTATCGTGAGAAATATGCAAACAACGTTACCATCCTACAAAAGTACAACTCCTAAGCCATTCTTTGACGCATCAATGTAAGGTGTGTAACCCACTCCATGTATTGGGGTAATCAATAGTGGGGTTGAAGTTAGCCCCTTTTTCAACTCTTGGAAGGTAGCCTCTTCTTCTGAGTTCGCTTTGTCATAAGATCTGCTAACTTAGAGAAGTCTTGAATAAACCGTTTGTAGTATCCCACTAACCCCACGAAACTTCGAATCTTCGTGACTATTTTAGATTGTTTCTAGTTCATAATAATCTCCACTTTCTCCAAATCAATGGCTATGCCTTCTTTGGATAACACGTGGCCAAGAAATTTTACCATCTTCATCCAAAATTCACATTTGTTGAATTTAGCATATAATTGATGATCACGAAGGGTCTCCAAAACAATCTCTAAGTGACTCACATGTTCTTCTTCTAATTTTGAATACATCATGATGTCATCCACAAAGACCACTACGAATTGATCTAAATGAGGTCTGAAAATCCTGTTCATCAAATCCATAAAAGTTGTAGGAGCATTAGTTAGACCAAAAAGGCATTATAGTGAATTCAAAATGACCATATCTGGTTCTAAATGTTGTCTTTGAAAGTTCTGATTCTCCACTACGCAACCGGTGATGTCCTTACCTTTGATCAATCTTAAAAAAATGTGTATTTCTTCGTAATTGATCAAATAGGTTGTCAATTCTAGGTAATGGGTACCTATTATTCACAATAACATTTTTCAACTTCTTATAGTTGATACATAATCTCATTGATCCATCTTTCTTTTTCACAAATAATACTGGAGCTTCCCAAGGTGATTCACTGGGATGAACCTTTCTCACAAAGCTCATCAAACTATGTCTTTAATTCTTTTACTTCAACTGTTGTCATCCTATAGGGTGGAATAGCTATAGGCTCAGTTCCTAAATAAACTTAAATTTTGAATTCCACTTTCCTTCGTGGTGGCAGTCTTGGTAGGTCATTTGGAAATACATCCACATAATTTCTCACTACCATAATGTCTTGTATCCTTGATCAAGTCCCCAACACATCTTCATCCATCAACTTTTGAAAATCTTCCCTTTGGCTCATGCTATTATAGCATTGTTGTGACTGGGTTTTATGGTAGCCTGTGCATTTCACCATAGATCTTTACCAACTCACCAAATGGTAAAGTCAATGTAACCCTCCGTTTTTGGCAATCAATCTATGCATATTGTGTCAACAAGTCCATACCCAATATCATAACATAGCCATGAAAAGATAATATTTTAAGATCTATGGTTATTAGTTTGTCTCTGAATCTTAACTTGCATGTGCAAATCTTTCGAGCAGTTAGTGTAGTCCCTATCGGAGTAGATACATACAACGGTTATGGTAGTGTTGAAGTCACTAATTGTAATCTTTTAACTAAGTTTTATGAAATAAATGACTTGGTAGCACCTGAATCAAACAATATTCTCACAAAAATATTAAATAATAAAAATGTACCTTCAATAATTAGTGTTGGGTCCACCTGTCCATCTATCATAACATATATCCAGGCCTGGTTTTGTCCCCTATTCTGGTTTTGCCCACCCTGCTGCTGCTGTGGTTGTGGTTGTTGTTGTTGTTGCAGTTGTTGTTGGACACAACCCCTTGATCTGCACTTGGTTCTACATTTGTGGTGCTTTATTCCAACATTCCTTAACAAGGTATCCCTTTTTACCACAATTAAAACACACTACCTCTTTTCAAGCCAATTATTTATCCACCTTATTCTGATTCTATTGCTTCTACGACCGATTCTTATTTTGTTTCTTTTGGTTCCCTTGGTAATCTTTGTTATTACCTAGTCTCTTGTTCTTATTCTTCAACTCTGCTTGAAGTTGAGTTCTTTTTCCACTAGTAGTGCCTTTTTCGCAACCTTTCTATATGTCTTCAGACCCATGGGTACAACTTCCTTTTGGATATCTATCTTCAGACCCTCAACAAAACGATTAGCCATCAAGTGTTCTCTGTGATCAACTTGAGTGTAAACTTGGCTAATTCAGTGAACTTAGTCTCATGCTTGACTACTATCATGTTCCTCTGAATCAGCCTAATGAACTCTTACTACATCTACCTCAGGATCGGCTCTGGGAAGAATTTCTCATAAAATACTTCCTTGAACGTTTTCCAACTCATCTCTTACACATTAGTGTTTGGATCAGCTTTCAACATCCTCCACCAACTCTAAGCTGGACCTTTGAACTAATGTGTAGCAAGAGCTACTCTCCGAGGACCAATTGCCCCATAAATGTCCAGATGTTCATCAAGCTCTTGGCACCAATGATCAACTTTCATGCAATTAGACTTACCATCAAATTGAGATGGGCGAAGTTTTTGTAATTCTATCAACATCGTCCTCTATTCCTTGTTTTCAATGTCATTTTGTGCCCTCTAACGAGTTGGAACCTCAGGTAAGGGTGCTAGCTGCTGCAACAAAATCTGCTCTTGATGCTGGACTTATATCTGCAGCTGTGGCATTGCTTGTGGCTACATTTGTGGCAGCGCCCTCATAATCTACTCTATAACGCTCCTGGTGGTATCTGTCAACAACTCAAGAGTTAATACGGTCCCTAATTGAGCTTCAATAGCGTTCACCTGTGCCCCCTATCCCTGTGATTCAGTTACGTCAGCCGTGGCAGCTCTTGTGGTATGTCTCTTAGGTTTGGCAATTATCTACAATGAAATATCTATTCAATTGTCATAAAACTAATGGAATCATCCACATATATACAACCAAAGTATCTATTTTTAGTCGTACTAACATGACTCTAGATTCATATTTTTAAGTTCTCGTTCGTTAAGTGGTTTATTGGTTTATGCTTCTAAGTCCATAATGAGGTTGTTTAGAAACCTTTCATGTTTTCTAGGTATAGGTTTGGGGCTAATAAATTAAATTTTTCACGATATTCAAATTTAAAACAAACACATATGAGCATGCAAACAAAACAATCACATATATCATCATAAATGTCACATTAGCACAGAGAAACTTCCCAGCTTCCATTCATGCCTTTGAGTTCGAATGTCTCATATCACTCTTACGCGGCTACATAGACTTTCACTCAAAAATCTCATTACATCTAGACAATTTTGAGAATGTCTCGATGACTAAGGCCCTCCAAGCCCTGCCATACTCAATCGTCTCATACCAACTAAGCATAAGAAAACAAGATCTTTCGAAAGCCACCGATCATCCACTAAACATGGCTCGTCAATCTTTGAGTTAGGGATTCCTCTATACCTCGAATTCTTACGCGTCCCATCAACGTAGAGACCAAAGATATAGGATCTTTTCGATCTCGTGTTCAAACCAATCAAGTGATCCATTATCACTTGTTTTCAATCTCTAACCTATGTCTTAGAAGCTTTTATTTATGATCCATCGTGCCATTTTGACGACATCCTAAATTATACCTAAGGTCTTCTTCTAGTCCTAAGTACTCAACATCACTTTTGCACAATTCCTCTATCGGACTGTCCGACCATAGTCTATACCTCAGACTTTAGCCTAGTACTCTATAGCCTAAGCACTGACATTTGCCCATTACATCTACTAAATGAGCTCTGATACCATCTTTGTAACACTTTGACTCTTGAACCATTCACAATTAGCACATTCGTCTCACAATTAGAGATGTACATCTAATCACTCCCACTTTTGTTACATTTTACTATTTAAGAACCAAGATATTACTTATTTCTCACATCACTGATCTCTTGGTTTCACCAAGTCACATCCCATAACATATCAAAGTAAATAAACAGATTGATTCATAACATGAATGATAAAGACCTTGAGATGATATAATAACTAAAAAGAATTTGAATTAGTCATCAAATTGGAAACTAAACAGTGGCCCCAAGGTCGAGTTCAAACAAAATAAATCTAGCGCAATGGCCGAACTCCAACAAATAAATAAACAAAATAAATAATGTGACCCATACCCTACAATTGGAAAATAAGAAATAAAATTCTATCCCTATAATGTCCTCAATAGTGAGGCCTAACACTACTAATAGCAAAACTCTTTACTACTTGTCAATATAACTATCTTCAATAATTACCTAAAAAATAGTGAATAAGGTGAGCTCAAGAGCCCAATGGATCATACACAATATATTTTAAGCATTATATAAGTTAAAATATGGAACATGCACACCCTTATCAACCATTAGGCAATTCAAACAGCTCAATTGTTTTGGGTTGACCTTAAGACCAAAAGGACCTTCCTCGGATCCTCCTGTTGGTCTAAAATATTAGAAGTAACGTCTAAAGGCCTGTTGCCTATTCAAGACCCTAACTTATGAATGAATTCTTAACGCAACTTATGGATGAATTCTTAACGCAACACTCAATCCCACCTTATTACTATCACTGATTGTGATAGTAGCATCAACACCTGTTGCAGGTTAGGGATACCCACGATGACGCTAGATCATTGCCACATTATCAGCACCACTGCGTCGGTACATGGTTAGATTTCTTAATTATCTGTTAAGTGAGACAACACATTTCAATGGTTGGCATGCTCAATAAATTCACAATTCAAAGACATGAATGTAGGAAAATATTTTATTGAAAACACATAACCATGCACATGGGTCATCAAATTTGACATTTCATAACCATATCCTAGCATGCTTCTAGTATTCAATCGATATAACAAATAATCATGCAAAAAATCAATTAGTCACTATCATAACACCCTAGCATGTTTTTAGACAAAACATTCTATATAAATAATAATCATATTCATATTTAAAACTATAATAATACTAAAGAGTAGAGTAACCATCTCCACCTTGTTAATTATTCCCTGAAGTTCTTGTACCATTATTACAACCGTATTGAGTTTTCAACCTAAGACATTTTTAGAATTATCATCGTCAACTCATAATTCCAATATACCCCAAATTTATATAACTCTTTATCTAATTACATTTATATAT
>JAJIYU010013077.1:0-14095 GCA_030144865.1 Tinospora cordifolia
GCCTTGTTTAGTGTTTACATTTAAGGCATGGGATATTGGGAATAGAAAGTGTGTGTCACTTATAAAGTAACATAGGACCCGACCCATGGTTAAGTCCACTGTTGCGACAGTTGTTATAACAATGGATGCAATAGTGGTTATGTCCACAAATGGTTAAGTCCAAGTTAACATGCAGGGGTCGGGGTGTTACAAAGGTGGTATCAGAGCATGAGATCATTCTAGAATCCTTCCTCATCCATTATGGTCATTCCTTAGATAGAGAAGATCTTGTCTTATACATTCTTTTTTTTTGTTCCTTTGCTTGCTCATCAAACAAGCACACATAAGGTAAGGTTTCCCTCTTGTCTATGGGACGTCCAGCTAGTAGTGTACACTATCAAAGCATGAGAGACATCATATCATGCTCTGATTTATGAATCTACCCCGGACTCACCGTGGGTCGGATGCACCGCACACCGCGGGTGTGGTGACTCACCAGGTACTGTCCCCTCCCTTGGGGTTTTCTCGCCTCCGCGGAGTTTCGAACCCACGACCTGGGGCTTAAGTACATATATTTCACGAAATCAGCTCAATGGCAGCAAATTTCGTGAAATATATGTACTTAAGCCCCAGGTCATGGGTTCGAAACTCCGTGGAGGCGAGAAAACCCCAGGGGAAGGGACAGTACCTGGTGAGTCACCACACCTGCGGTGTGTGTCCGGGGTGTGCGGTGCATTCGACTCACGGTGAGTTCGGGGTGTGATAATAAACAAGCGCCTTTTTTATTGTAACAACCCACCGCCACTGCCACCGAGACCCACACCCACGCCATGACGTGGGCGTGGGTCCCGATGGTGGTGGCGGTGGGTTGTCACAGTTTGAGGTACAGTTGCTGGCATGTAATATTAGTTACATATAACTTGCCTCCATGGTTGTGCATGTTGAAGGATAATTTAATGTTGAAATTACTCATTCTTGGGTTGAAACAACCAAGAAATGATATAGATATGTACTTAGTACCTTTGATAGACGATTTGAAATTGTTATGGACAAATAGAGTTGACATGTATGATGCATTTACAAAATCAAAATTCAACTTAAGAGTAATCTTAATGTGGACTATAAATAATTTTCCTGCTTATGTAAATATGTCTGAGTGGTCAACAAAAGGAAGTTTTGCATGTCCTATTTGTCGCTTTGATACTTACTCTGAATGGTTGCGTCATAGTTGAAAATTCTCATACATGGGTCATAGAAGATTTTTAGTTCATGACCATCCATACCGAAAAAAAAAAGAGCTTGGTTTAATGGTAAACAAGAGCTACGAGGAAAATCAAAGTGGTTTACAAATGAAGCAATTCTTGTAGAGGTAGAAAATATTGTAAATGATTGGGGGAAGTATAAAAAAAGGAAGAGAAAGACAAAAGAAGATGATATACATGGAAGAAGAAGTCAATTTTTTTTGAATTGTCATATTGGAAAGTATGCTTACAAATTTGTGTTATTGTACTCTAAATTCATTTGTTTTGTGAAACATAATATGGATTCATTCTATTTCATAACATATAAAGTAATTAAGTCAAATTTATGTAGAACTTGCTTTTACGTCATAATTGGATGTGATGCACAATGAAAAGAATATATGCGATAGTATTATTCACACACTTCTAGATGTGAAAGGCAAATCAAAAGATGGACTCAATGCTCGTAGAGATTTGGAATGCATGAATATTAGGACTGAGTTACATGTTGAGAAGCGAGGAGATCGATTATATTTACCTGCCACAATGCACACTCTTTGAAAAGAAGAGAAACAAATTTTTTGCAGAAGATTAGCAAATTTGAAGTTACTGACGGTTATGGGTCTAACATTGGAAATTGTGTGTCGATTAAGGAATGTAAGATATTTGGCTTGAAGTCACATGATTGTCATTTATTAATGCAACAAATTTTGCTTATTACTTTGAGAGGAGTTTTACCAAATGGTCCAAGATATGCAATTTCACGACTTTGTAGAATTTTTAATGTACTTTGTGATAGGATCGTTGATCGAAATTTATTATTGGACTTGGATGATTCAATAGTCGAAACTTTGTGAATTTTGAAAGGTTCTTTCCTCCATCTTTTTTTTGATATTATGGTTCACTTAACAATTCATTTGGGACGAGAAGCTTCTTTGGGTGGACCAGTCCAATATCGGTGGATGTATCCACTTGAAAGGTAGAATATGTATCACTTTAATGTGTTTAGCTACTTTATTATATGTGTATCGTAGTCCATTGCTCATCAAATGATTAAATGTACTAATCTTTGTGGTGTTTTAGATTCATGAAAGTGCTAAAAGGTTATGTTAAGAATCGTGCAAGACCACAGGGTTGTATAGCTGAACGATATCTTGCCAATGAGTGTACCATATTTTGTAGCAAATATATAGAGAAAACACGTGAGGTGGGGATTCGATCGACACGCAATGAAGATGAAGAAAATGAAATAGAATTGGAAAGCTACCCAATTCTTAGTAAAAAGAAAGTTGTGCTTCCGTTTGATATCTTGGATATTGCTCATCATTATGTTTTATTAAATAGTTTAGCAATTCGACCTTACATAGAGTAAGTATATTGTTCTTATAATCCAAATAAAAAATTATGAATATCTAAGTGCTTCATTCAACTTGGAGCTAACTTTATGTTGTTTATTAGAATGCACTTGAATGAACTTCGACATTCAGATAGAAGATTATTAAGGAATGAACATTTATTATATAAAAGACACATGGATGAATTTAATAGATGGATTCATGATAAGGTAAACAAGCATTTTTCAACGTGCATTTCCATTTATCTTAGCAAAGTAGTACTCATTATATTCTTTTTGCTATATGATCAGATTAAAGAGCTTGCTGGACATAACAATGTTTCTAGTAAGCTAACATGGCTCACACTGGGGCCTAGGGAACAAGTATTATCGTGTCAGGGATATGTAATAAACGGTCTCCATTTTCATACAAAAGATGCACAGAAATCCTGACAAAATAGTGGTGTTTCAGTTGAAGCAATAACTCTTTGTAGGTCTAGTGTAAACGATCAATCACAACAATCTGGGGAGGTTACTTATTATGGAGTCTTAAGAGATATCATAATTCTTGATTATCATACATTTCATGTGCCTATTTTAAAATGTGATTGGGCTAATATTGTCAATGGTGTCAAGAAAGAAGAATGAATTACATTAGTCAATCTTCATGAGGGGCAATCTCAATTTGATAAGGATCCATTTATTCTTGCATCACAAGCAAAGCAAGTTTTCTATTCTAGAGAAAATGAAACATCTAACTGATATGTCGTTTTGAGAGCTCGTCCAAGAGGTTTTCATGAGTTACAAGCATATGAAGAAAGTATAAACTTGACACATGAGCCTATGAACATGCCAACATTTGGAGATGGAAACGTGGAACACTGTGCTAGGATTGACCTAAATGGCATTATTTTGTGAATAATGTAAGCATTAAGTTCTATACTATAACTTGTTATTTGTTTTTCTTGATTGAATTTTGTGATATGATAGTTATTTATTACATCTAAAGTAATTAGTTAATTCCTTTTCATTTTGTATCAACAGGCATATTATATCTTCTATAGCCACTATGATAAAAAAGAAGACTTTAGAAGCAGGTAAAGTAAGTATTCGCTTTTCAGTTAATATTATTTTCTTCGGGGCTACTATTCTTCTTCTTTAGTATAAGGTATCTACTCTTTCGCATTCATGATTTATAATGTTTATTGATTACTAACATTATAGTTTTTGGTTTAAAATAAACAATGTTGATTACTATTATAGCTTTTGGTTTAAGATTAATAAACAATGTGAAATTTTATCTCTAGCTTTCACGTATATATATATGCTTTAATTTTAAGAAAAATTAATATATAGCTAAGTCTAGGTGTCCAATCCCCTAGTGGGGCTAAGTGTTATATGGATCATGTAAAACTATGCATAGTATCCTTTTTTGTTTTGTTCTTATATGCCTTTGTTAGATATATATTGAGTTGCTTGAACTATTACAGTTGTTATTTAGCTTTTATTCTTATTTGTTTAAAAAAGAATTAATCTAATTAACTTCATTTGTTTTCTGATGTAGGTATATATATATAAAAATTAGAACAATGGAGAACTTGAGTTTATATGCTTGGATTGTGTATCAAGATGAGACGTGATGATCCTTCAAAAAGAATTTTTGCTTAAGAACTTTTTCATTTTTGTTTATTAGGATTAATTAATAATAATAAGTAGTGTAATAATAATTATATTACACTTTTTGATGGATTGTATATATATGTTTGGCATTATGAAATTCTTTATTCTTAAGTGATACTAAATGAACCATTTTAAATGATAGGACAAATGTTTAATAATGTTTATTTAATATTAGGACTTTGATACAGGTAAATATATGCAATATATATTGTACTAAAATAATTTTACCATTAAAAAAATTGAAACATATGAAAACGTTCAGTTTTCATTGTAAGATACATGATATAACAACATGCAGATAATTGTTGTTGAAAAGTTAAAAAAGTAAGGTTTTCCACAACGTTCGTCCATTGTTATAACACGTCTACAACTTGTCGAATATGTGTTAAAAAATCAAAGTATTTAACAACGTGCAAACATTGTTGTAACCTCAGCTTTAGAACGATACACAATGCATTACAACAACACGCACGTGACCATTGTTAAAGGTTAGGTTTTCCACAACGTGCGCCTGTTGTTATAACATCTCTACAACAATAGACATTGTGACCGTTGTCGAATATGTGTTAAAAGATTGAATCATTTAACAATGGGTGAACGTTGTTATAACCTCACTGTCAGACCGATACACAATGCTTTACAACAACATGCTCATGACCGTTGTTAAAAGTAGTCGGTCGTTTAACAATATCCTGACCGACAACATCACCATGAAAGTTGTTGTATGGGTATAACAACGAACATTGCACGTTGTTGTGGGTGCGATTTCTTGTATGTTAGTTTGTAATTTTCTAAGGTCATTAGGTAGGGTTTCTAATTCCATTTTTAGCTTGATTTAATTGTTATTAGATATAGAGACAGTCACCCATTCGTTGCTCTAGTTACTCACTTTCCTAGGTCCAATTGAGATGATTTTCGAAAAGTAAAAACTTGAGTATTCCAAGAACATGTGCACAAAATCTCAAGTCCAAATGAGTTCCCTAACACCACTTTCTAATTTTTAAACATTACCCAAAACTATGTCCATTAACAAACAACTTTTGTGACATACCATCTTTTGGAATTTAATGGCGTTAAGTTACTTAACCAAATCCAACCAAACTTTGAAGACTGGCTATAGGTTTAGTCTCAATAAATTTCTTTGGATTTTTAGACTAAGGAAAATACTCTTTCTAGCTACGATTTCAGGTAACATTTCTACGTACTTTAACTGTACATCATGTGTGCATCAGTGCAAGTCGTCCTTCATGTGTATAAGGTTTATGGTCTCAATCATCTAAGTCCAACCAAGGCATGATTCTCCTAATTCGATCTTCATATTAACCATTTCATGGTTATAAAATTTAATACACATACACACTCCTTGCAAAGAGTATTCTTCCATTACTTGATCATGTACTATCCTTATCAAATCACCAATCTTGTGTTCATCATTTGGATTCAAATCATTATTCAGCACATAACATAAGATTCATCATCAATACATCAAATTCATCATTTAAATATAAAGATTCTCAAACTATGTTGATCAACTTACTATGCACTTCAATTTAACACCAAAATTACCAAGTTCGGAGAACAAATGAAACAGTATTGGTGGGGAGAAATTCAGTTGTATAGGTTGGCGAAAGGAGGAAGAAGATAAAATGGAAGATGGATTTGGGCTGAAATTGGCATTTTTATAGGAAAATTTGAGTTGCCACCTTGTCGATGCATTGCCATTTCTCTCCATTGTCCTCCATGGATAATGGCACCCCCACTTTTTTTAATACGTTTATACTTTTCAACTTATTCCTTTTCTAGCAAACATAACTTTCAATTATATAACTATATACCTATATATAAATATAATAGAGGGTCTTTACAAGATGAATTTGTATTTATTTAAGTTTCCGTGAGAGTTATATCTGTTATTAGTATTATTATTATTGTTGTTGTTGTTGTTGTTGTTATTATTGTTATTGTTATTATTATTGATAGTTTTGCATTTTTTCACAATTTTTTATCTCAAAAAAAGATTTTATATTGTTACTTTTGTGATAGTGATATTTCTTTTAAGGCAACAATTTGTGACATAACAGGATAACCCAACACAAACACGACACAAAGTTAACGAGTTTAGATCAAAACGAAAAATTCGAAAACATTACACGTTTAATATGATTATAGATAAGTTAAGAGATAAATTATAAATAAGTTAATTTAAAATTAGTGTATTTATTAATCTATTGATAATATAGTTTTTATTATTATTTTAAATATAATTTTTTAAAATTTTAATTTATTTTTAATATTTTTATTAATATTTTTTATAAAAAATTATTTTAAAAATTGATTGTAAAATATTAAATAGGTCATATACAAGTATATAATTATAAACACAATTAAATATGACCTATTTACAATATGACTTGTATATGACACGATGACACAATTATACAAATTGCCATCTCTAATTTTTTTTATTTATATTTTCATTTTTCCCTAAAAGATGGTTGTGCTGAGGGGACTTTTTTTAAATAATATTAAAAAATATATATTTTTAAAATACCTAACTTTCAAAAGTTATTTTTCATATACCCAACTTTCAACAATAAGTTGCCACATGTGTATCCACGTGACCTTTTTATGAGCTCGCATGGTAGATTTGGCCACATAAGTAGGAGGCGTTTTTACAAAAAAAGCCTTCTAAAGGCGTTTTATAATTAGTTTGTCTATATACCAAAAAAAAACAATACTTTATGGTGCATTTAAAATTAAATGGCTACTTTATAATTAGTTTGTCTATATTTCTATATTTCCTTTTTTTTGTCAAATTAGTTTGTTTATAATTTTTTTTTTTAAGTTTCGAAGAAAATGAAGTATATTGATTGAAATGATATAAGCTATTTTTACAATAATTCTTTATCTATATTCCAACTTTGCCAATAAGAAGATTTTTAATGTAAATGTGAATTTTTAAGAATATTTGTGCTGCCATTTAGGACTAAATATACATTAGATAAAAAAAAAATATCTCTAATTCAAGTGTGGACCTTAAATATAAAACTCATGTGATAAAAATAAATATAATTATTATTGACATGACCATCAACTTTTAGACGGTTTTATGGACAATCACATTAATACAATATAATTTTTTTAAAGAAAATGAAACATAGAAATTCTTATCCAAGAAATTATTGTTGACATGACCATCAAGGTTGGAAGAAATTCTTATCGAAGAAAATGAAAATAGAAAATTTACAAAACAAATTGAACATTTCAACCGATCCCAGGTCCAAAACTTGGTCAAGAAATTACTGAAATTACTCTAATTCACACTGGGAATCTCCGAAAAAAAAAGTCTTGGATTAAGCATTGGATAATGCTTTAATAGTGAAAAAACTATAACCAAGAACCAAGAAATAGTGATTCCTTGACACAACTTGTGCACACTTTGCAAGTCCAAATAATCAAAAGATCAGTTGACAGAAAAAGCATACAAAGCAAGCCACAAGTTCAGCCTAAAGCTGAACCAGGGTTCTCCCCTATAGCAAATCCAAAACCATCAAACCCTTCCTAATGTTCAAGATTTGATCAATTTTTACAAATGCAGCCCTTAGAATCTCACCCTTCATCACTAGCAAAACAAAACCTCTTGTCTCTTTGTTTGTTAGTTGGCCAAGCCGAGTTAGCAAACACACAAATCACACGAGCAAAGTTAGCGAAAGATCATGCTTTAATTGCCAACATTTGCTCCACATACTGTACTTTCTGTTCACATTCTTTCAGAGACTCCATTTTCTTGTTAACATTTCCTTTAGCAATACTAGTCATGATCGAGTCTTCTTTGTCACTTGTACTTGATCCTGAACATGAGTAGCCTGAGCTGATATAATGCGCTAGGCTTTACCTTGGACTCCTGAACTCCATTTTTTACATTCTCTTTTTGTTCTTCCTTCTCCTCCTCTAATTGCCTCAAGAAGCAGTATTCAACCTCATTGAGGGACTCCACATCATCTTCATTTGCACTAAAATACTGTGACTATAATCAGCATGATCATCATAGTCTGAACAACTTTGAGTTCTCAATTCACAACTTGTATCAGTCTCATGCCCACCATTAAAGTCTTGATTGCCTTTCCGATATGAAGTATGAGATGAGATTGGAGAATATTCACTCGTTTCAGTTTCTTCTCGTTCCCTTAACATCTTTATTATTAGGGTCTTCATCAAATTCATCACTTGAACAGCATGCATTAATGTTGTCAATGGATCAAACATCTGCAAGATCAACAAAAGTTTTGAGTTGTACTAAACCATAACTATTATAAGAGTATAAAGGGCAAAGGAAACAATTTTTGAAAATAGTTATGAAAACTTTAGTAACAAAGTAACTTCTTCTTAGAAAATGATAAATTTGTTATTCTTATAAACCAAATGCAATCTTAATTTATTTCTAAGGTTACCTAGGTCATGTTTGGAGCAAAAACCATGGCGATGTTTCTTGCATTCATTTTGTTGAATTCTTCTTCCTGAGCCACATCAGCAATTAAGTAAACGGTCCAATTGAGTAAGCTGCTTGAATTGGTAGGATTTGTTTTCCAAGCTCCACGCACTCCTCCTAGGTATTGCAATGAAGAACTTCTTTAGGGGAAAGCCCACCTAATACTCCTTCCAGAAGC
Organism: Tinospora cordifolia; assembly: GCA_030144865.1. Classification (NCBI taxonomy): domain Eukaryota; kingdom Viridiplantae; phylum Streptophyta; class Magnoliopsida; order Ranunculales; family Menispermaceae; genus Tinospora; species Tinospora cordifolia. The sequence continues at coordinate 8,901 of JAJIYU010013077.1, forward strand.
TCCCGGAACCAAGCCTTAATTAAGCCTACCAAACAATGAACATCGATATCATTAGGGACAATTCCTCTGTTCAATTGGTCCCTAACATGCTCCTCTTGGTTGTTTTCCGGGCTTATACGAAATATCCCTTCAGCCTACAAACCAAAATATACAAAGAAGCCTGTTGTTAGAATAGACAAGTTGAGACCAAAATCAAGTAAGAAAAACACTAGATTTCACTTGGGTGTTTGGGGTTGGTGGATGAAGAACAATTTATATACCTTTAGGCCTCCTTGTGCATATAGCCTTTCTTGCATTAACAAAAAGATAGTTGGGACAATTTCCTTTGGCATCATAAGAACACTGCATTGATTTTGTTGAAACGCCAAAGACGCTTGCACTACATGGGCCACAACATTGAGGATTCATCTGAAAATGGCTGCAATACCGTGACTCCAGGTGGTATTTACTCATTACTTATTATTTTTTACAAGATGAGGAGACTGCTAATTATTTACTCATTACTTATTATTTTTTCTTCCAAATTATGGTGGGCTCAAGGCCAATGTCATTTGAAGATTGTCTTTGAGGAATATTAATGGGTTTTCTTGAGTTTGATTGATGGACCAGATTCTTCAGGGTAGGAATCCCAAACTACACTACCTACGAAGCTTTCACACTGCCAGAAGGGAGAAACAAACCTTGGTACAAGCATGAATTGCAATATTCTGGCTAATACGGGTGGAGCATAATCATCATGTGTTTGATGATCATGCTGCTAGAAATGTTGTTAGTGTGTGGAATGATATTGTCGCTACGGCTAGCTCATGGTAGATGCTATTAATAAGATCAACACAGATTACCCAATTAGGGATTAGCTAGGAATTGGTAAAGTTGCTTGCCATTGTTCCTTGTTTGTCTTTTTTTTCAGGTTGCCATTGTTGACTCTCAAAAAAGAGTCTATAGAGAAAATTCAAGTGGACTTCAAATTCCAAGAGAGTGGCATCTTCACAAACTCAATGCTCTAACCATATTTTGACAAATCAACACAATGATTTAGTTGGATTATTTTATATTAGTTGTTCTTTAAGAAAAAAAAGTTTATTTTCTTTTGATACTAAGTTGTTCCTCAAAATTATAATGATGAGCAAAAGCAAGTTTTTCAGTACCTATAGCACTGGCATGCCTCTGTAGCATCATTATCTGCCATTGCAAGGATGAGACCAGCATAACCAAGCCTCAAATTGTCTAGTAGATCCCATTGTCAGGGAAAAGAGGATGCAAAACCATTTTGAAATTGGGATAAGACAAGATTAAGATCATAATGGCTCTTGAAAAATGCAAAAAAAAAAAAAAAATTGACATCAAAACATTACCAGCCACATATCTCTAAACCCCTACATATCAGAATGTTTCCTGGATGAGGATCTGCGTGGACGAAACCACTCTTCAAGATCATTTGACCATAAGCTAACGTCAACCTTTTGAGAATGTTTCTGTTTATACAGAATTTTTTAACAGTGTTAAATCCAACAAGAATACTATAGTTTTTATTTCAAAAAAAAAGAAACTCCAACAAGAATACTATCGAGAATGCATATTTTAAGTCAAATCAAGGAGAAATTTTGAGCTTCAAAACTTTATATTAGTTGAAGAAATTCCACTCAAAGAAGCACCAATATGAAAAGATGGAAAATAACATACTTTGACACCATTTCCTGAATCACATTTGCCACCTTAATTGGAGCCTTTTTGATGTTGGTTTGTAGAAAGTGTTGGATTCTCTCCATAGCTGCTGCCTCCCTCAAAAAGTTGAATTCATATCCAATCTTTAGCGTAAAGAAAAAACAAGAAACAAACATTAAACAAACATTTAAGTCAATTAGTAGTTTCTGTTGGCCTTAATTTGCTTCTAGCCCCACCAGCAAGGCTGGCTTACATATGCATTTTGTTCTTTAATTTGCAAAACTAGACAAACCACAAGGTATGCAAATAAATTTGAAGTCCATTTTGGATCATCTTGGCAGACAATTTCATCCATTGTTTTACAATAAAGAAAACACTTCCAATTGGATTACAATCCAATAGTGATGTAGTTCAAATAAAGTATGAGCAGAATGGGATGAATACAAATCCCAGTTAAGTTGAATGTTAAAACCTCAAAGTGATTGCCACAATGGTGATGTTTGGGTAATGAGTAATTAGCATATATACAGAAATAGACAGTAATAAAAAGAAGACTATTTGATATTTTTTAATCCCTTCCACATCAAAAAGAAGCAAAGATAGAACCTCTAAAAGAATGTCAAACTTTCTCAACTTTTAGCCTAGAGGTTGGACTCCAATACAAGCAAAGTTATCGTTTACGACTTCCATAGAGCTTATGAAGAGATTCCAAACAAGCACAAAAAATGTAGTTTAGAAAGGCATCATCATAAGATCTGTTTGTATTCAAATAGTAAAAGAATACCAAAGCAACCTTAAATCCATTATTGTTTAGAGTAATATTTTGTGACACCCAGTTTTGATTTTGGTTTAAAGTTGTACTTGGTAAAGCCTACGGACATAAGTCTCAATGACTCGCCTCTGAAGCGTGTGGTCACTGTGATCAAATAGGCCAACGAGTGCATCCTCTACTACTAGGGGAGCATTTACAAGATCTTCCATCCTTTCATTAATGGCACTTCTTCTCCTAGGAGTCATTGGCACTTCATACGTCTCAATGACTTGCCTCTGAATGTCAAATCTTGAAGCAGACATAGATAACAAAATACATCATCATAAGAATTCAATATGAAAACTATTAGGAAAAGGAAAAGACACTATTTACTCAATATGTCGTTTTCTATCATAGGATAGTCTTTTTAGTTTACACTATTTAATCAATACTTGCACCAGTAATTCTTAGTAAAATTGCCTTTTTATTTTTCTATCATAGGAAAAGACATATACAATACACTATTGCTAGTTCCAGGTACCTACTTGTTTTTCTATCATCTTCATCTCCTTCGAAGTACTGCACCTTTAACCACTGATTTGGCACCTGATATAAAAAGGAACATGTATGTCAATCATTTACAACACAGATAATATTAATTACATTTGAAACATGGATTAATAATTCAATGAAACTTATCTTTCGTAACCTTTTCAGCTACCTTCACCATGCACCTCTTTGATTGACACAAGTTCTGATTTCATATCACAATGTAAACCCAAAGAACTAAAACAAATATGGTGCAAAACTCACAATAGATGTGGCCAATAAACAACTCCAACACACCAAAAAACTCCAAAACTTTACAATAAATAATGCATAACAATCCAAATAAACAACTCGAAAACACCAAGAAAATCTCTAAAACTTTACAGTCAACAATACATAACCATTTACAATAAACAACTCCAAAATATCAAAAAATATTGTCATTTTGTCGCACAAGGTGGCCAATAGCGTCTTTTGTTTCTTCTTCGACATCGTCTTGTGTATTGTTGCAATGGTTGTTCGTTAGGAGGCTAGACAAGAGGTTGGGGATGAGGTTGAACTTCATCTTCAGGCACTTGTGCATTAGCTTATCATGGAACGTACCACCGGATGGGAACATACTCACATCAAATAAGAATCCCGCATCTTGTGACGTTGAAGCTTGTATATTAGAGTATGCCTCAAATGGAGCACTGTGAGTTGTTGGAGTACGATTATATGGGGATGGCGTATGCTCTCCGCCTTCACTTTGTACTCTGCCTGAACTGTTTGCAATGAAGATAAATGCAACCTTCTCAATCTCCCTCATAGATGCATCATTGCTATGTTGACTGAGCATGTACATATGAGCAATCTGGCTTGCCTAAACATCAACAAACAAGAGCAAAAAGATAAATTATTGGTAATGTAAATATTGAATCAAAAATTTTATAATGTGGAATCAAAGAGATATATATACCAAGTAATGAAATCTTGCCCCATTTATGATCATAAATTGTCATGTTATTGTTCGATACCAAACCATGTAGGGATCAAAATAATTATCCATATATGGTACATGAGAAACGCGTACTATCCCCTCAGCCAAATGGTCTAATCGTTCTGCCCACTGCTCAATAAACCTCTGATGCACTACAAGCCGATCACAGTTAGATTGACCTCTCATATCTGCATTGTGAAGATCAGCTTCTGCATTGCATGGTTCGGGAATGGGCTGATACATTCCAAATTGTCGCAATACTCGATCAGGCCTATGATGCTCAACAACCGCAAAACAAATAAGTGGTGAGACAGTGCGCCAAATGTCTCTACCCCGTCGCCAGTACTCCGGCATATCATTGACTATGTCATCTGTATATGGCGTCCATATGACCTGTAAGCCAATGAGATATTTGTTATTATGGGTTTGAGGTCAAATCCCAACATATGGTATGCAATAAGCAACTCAAATAAAATGAAAGATACCTGCTGAAGTGACTGCATATCTAGCAACTCTCTGTACTTGACCAACACATGTACTGGAACATGTGTGGTCACTAACGCATTTATCCACCTGCAAGTACAAATAGAAACACAGAAAAAATTTTAAGTGTTAACGTTGTGAATGTCACCGTAATTGAGGATAACTATCATTCTACATTACCTATATCCTAATGGTGGCGGCAAAGGCAGATGTGCATGAGGATCATTAATATTGTCTCGTCTTTCTAGAGATAGAAAAGGAAATCGATCTCACGCCCATAATTGTAATAAAATCAATGCACCAGATACTACTTTCTTCTCATAATCTACTGCTCGACACATCTGACGACACAACCATGACAATGTAGCACTACCCCACGAATATTCGCCAGCTTGGTCAAAATCAATAAGTAATGGCAAATATCCTAAGTGTACTAAATTGTTTGATTAATCTGAAAATAAACAACCTCTAATCAGTTGCATAATATACGCCCTCACATATCGATCAACTTGAATAGTTGTGGCATCTGGAGGTAATGTGACTCTCTGAGCAAGTACCGATAGCTTCAACCGACCACTCCGTTTATCTGTACCCTCAGGACAAATCCAAACAACTCAGAACAAATCTCATCATAATCCAAATATGTTGACCTGGTAACTGAAAGCTCATCAATAAGAAGCCTCAATAACAACTCTACATCCTGAAGAGTGATGGTTGCCTCACCAACCGCTAAGTGAAATGTATGAGTCTCTTGTCTCCATCGTTCAA
>JAJIYU010013078.1:0-14095 GCA_030144865.1 Tinospora cordifolia
TGAGGATTGAAGGAGATCCAAGCCAAGGAAGTTAGCTACAGAAATCTGGAAAATTTTTGGGTTTGAGCTCAAGAGGGGGTTTTGTTGCATGGGAGAGGCTTGCATGGCAAGGATGGGTGACATGTGGCATCCATGTGGCATCTAGCTTCACATGCTGGATGCCCAGTTGGCAGCCTGGATTGGCCACAAGGGAGGCCATGAAGTGATGGCCAAAACCATGGGTGCAAATACCATGGGTTCCCATAGTTTGGTGGTTGGAAAATGGCTGAAAATAAAGAACATATGCCAAAAAATTTCCAAAAAAAAGCTCAAAATTGTGAAAATAAGGGGGGTTGGACCCCCTTTGGCGCGTGGGCCGGCCAGCCCACTTGGGCCGGGCCGTGCGTCCGACCCGAGTCCCGCACGGGCGCTCGGCCCAGGCCCAGCGCCTGGGTCAGCCCAGGTCCCCCCCTTCCTTATACATTTTTTTTTATTTTTTTTCTACTTATACATATACACATATATATATGTATTATATATCAAAATTTCACATTTTTCGTCCTCTACAATTATATATTATTTAATTCGTCATTTTTCTTCAAAATACCAATGTTATAAAATTTCATTTATCATTCTAAAAATCTGATAAGTGTTCCAAATATTCATAAATCAATCCTATAAATTATTTTCCTCAAGTAAACACCTTTTCCTAATATTTCCATGTGTTTTCTCCTTAAAATTGTATTTTCTCGAATTATTTCTATTTCCTTTAATAATTAATCCGAAATTGAGAAAAATGGGAAAAAATCTTGTATTTTTTCATTATAATTCCAGAAAAATACACAAAGTACATGAATGTCGGATCCATCGTTCCGATGTTAAAAATGCGGGTCGTCACACCATGTAAGCCCTAAGAATTTATATAGTAAATGAAAGTTGACACATAAGGGATATACCAATTAATACTGAAATTTTAGTTGACAAGTACTAAAATGTCTAGAATAAAAATTTGAACTCAATGACACCAAAATTATAATTTTTGGAGATCAATAGTTATATTACATTTGCATTTATGTAACTGGAGAAATAATGTATAGACTAATATTGTATGTATGTACAAGGTTATATATGTATAATTAATTTTATTAAAATATTAATTGTATTATAGCAAATTTGTGAAGAGGCTACGTAGTGTATACCAAAAGCAAAACACGTGTTAACAGTGTAAAACTTTGGTATTTAGCTCGATATTGGGACACGCAACCAACGACCGGGAGAACGTCGGCATCAACCTAGTCTGTGAGTAGTAAATTGATGTATTTACTTACTCTTTTATTGTACTTATGGTTGTTGATTAATTGGGTATTACATGCATTGAATATTGCATTGAGATAAGACTAATCTTTAGATGTGCCAACCTAGACTCAAGATGAGAGGTTCTGAGGTGCAGACATTAGATTGTGATAGTCCTAAGATATGAGTACGAAACACACAAGAGGACATGTTAATCATCTAATGATAACATTATAGACACTAAAAGATCACTAGTTGTATGCTAAATTTAGCAAATGCAACTTTTCGCTATCAGAAGTGAAATTCTTAGATCACATGGTCGGAGCGACATCTTTGACTAAGGTTGAGAAAGTCATAAATTTGCTAAGACTTACCATGGTAACAAACATTCACAGTGTAATACCTAAGAAATTCAAAAAAGAAATTCTTAAAATAAATAATAATTTAAACAAATATTAAAATAAATTTCATATATAAATAAATATCAAAAGTAAAAAAAATTAGGGTTGAAAAGTCCTGAGTAGCTTAAAATAAAAAGTTTCAGCTTAGAAACCCCTAAAATAAAATTAAATACTATAGGGACAAGAATGGCCTATTAACTTAGTTGGTTAAAACAATATACTAATGATAGAGAGGTCTCAAGATCGATTCTCGATAAATTACATTTTGTACATGAAATAATATTAGCATAAAAAATAATTACGAGTGAACTCAATAATCAAACAAAAATTAAAAGGATAGATTAATAAGAATCTTAAATAGAACATAAATTAATAAAGTGTATACTGAATTATTTAATAAGTAATGTACATTATATTGGGCTGAGACAAATGGTATAATTAATTTTAATAGTGATCTCATAAAATTTAGTTTTACCAAAGACAACGCAATCATTGATTAAAATTTAGGGCCCAAATATAAAATTTCAAAATTTAATTTAAAATTTGAAATTTAAATTCAAACTCATGTTTTCTACCATATAGTATAATATTAATTAGTTAGTAAATAAGAGAAATTTTCTTAATATTTCAAATCTTCTTCCAAGAACCTGTCTGGGAGGCAGGATGACATGGCATAGGAATAAAATTAATCATACGCTCATGTTTGGTAGCAAAAGGGACAAATTTTAAACTGGACCCACTTTTTATTCTCTTGTTGTAAGATAAAATAATGCTACCTAAAATGGTGGGATTATTTTATCCTAAGTTATTTTTATTTTTTTCTATTTTTTATTTGTTATTATATTATTACAAAATTAAAGTTTTGCTTTTGTATTTTTATTTTATTTTTATTATTAATTTATAATAATATTATTTTGTACACTAAACACTTGATCACTTTATTTTTAATCTCCATTTATCCCATCCAATTCCATCCCATCCTATCCTACACAAATAACCTTATCTCATCCTACGCACCAAACAGGCCCCTAAAGATAGAGAATAAAGAAAATAAATGAAAATATTTTGTATTCAATAAAAAAACTTGAATATTATGGAATCTCATGAGATAAGACAATATTGGAATGTTCTCCAATCTTTGACAAAATCCCAACCATCCCCTATGGGCATCCAAAACATCCTCTTATTCAATGACTATGATAATATCTAACTTCCTATCTTGATAATGCAAAACAAAGAGAAAAAAAAAAGAACAAAGAATAAACAAAGCTAATCACAAGGAAAAGAAAATTATTTATTTTGTATGGAACACACAAGTCTTTCTTTTCTTCTCTCTTTCTTGGATGTCCACCATCTTCCACTATTTTCCATTTTCATCTTTCTCATTCTAAAACCTTTAGGGCAATCGAGGAGAGAAGACAACAAAAGGAGCAAAAAGAAATAGCTACTAGGTAAGGTTTTCTCAATATGAAAACCACCATTTCATGCATTTTTTTTCTTTTCTTTTCTTCTCTTTATCATACTGCAACCCTAGACCATCCAAATCACCATGTTTCAATTATCATTAGAACCTTTTTCTAAAACCACTTCAACCCTTGGAAATACCTTAAATATCAATTAAAAACCCTTTTCTAAATTGGTAGACTTTCATTGGGGGTTATTAGTGCATTCAAATCATCTAGAATAGTTCAATGACGACTAAAGTGTAAGGGTGAAACACTCTACATACTATTGCTTGTCACTTTTATAATAGTAATTTATCATTTACTATTATTTATATCATAATGTAAAAAAAAAAAAAATTGCATACAACTAAAAATAAGTGTGGTTTATATTATTTCATATGAAATAAAAGTTAATAATTTTATCTAAATTATTTGAGATGTTATAAACCCTTAAAACTTTTTCAAAAAATTTAGTATATAATTCTTACATAAGAAGTCTAGTACATTAAAATAGTATAAATATATTATTATTTTGTTTAATTACAAAGAATTTTAGAATATGGAAGGTTAGAAAATTAGTTTAAAATTGAATTATAATATTATAATACACATTTATATTGTAGAATACATAAAATTAAAATAGAATATATACACATAGATATATTTTATATCTTAAAAATAGTATAATAATAATACATATACTGAAAATTCTGAAAAATAGTTTTTAGTACAAAACCAGCAATTAAAATTAATTAGAAATTCTTTGAAAATATAATAGTAGTATATATTTATAGATTATGGTCTAAGGTTTAATAATACCCTTAAAGCATTGAAATTGCATCATTAGAGTAAATAAGTGAAAATTATGAAAAAAAAAAAGAAAAAAAACTAAGCGGAAAATTAGAATTTTAAGTTGCTAAAAATTAAATTAAAATAACAATAAAATAATAAAACTTTAATAAGAAATATTGGTTCACTTAACGTAAGGATTTTATGTATTTATAATAAGCATTAAGTCCAAATATCATGTAAATTATGCATGATATTTTTGATAAATTTTTAGAAATTAAATTAACCATATGATGATCAATAAAATTTTTTGTAATGATTTTTATAGATGAAAAATAATGTTGGCTAAGTTCATATTGAAAAATGAGGGCAATTCTAGTAAAAATGATTGAGCCCTGAAAGGTGACGACTTATAAAATTAGGTTAAGTAAAGTTTAAAATATTAAAAGTTATCATGGATGGCTAAAAACTAATATTTTATATAATTTAGGTCGATATTTGGGATAAATCCAAATGTAGCATAGATCTTGAGGGCACCGGAATGTGAACACATTTAGAAGTGATATCTTTCTCTCTCCTATATCATGTTAATTAAGTTGATTAATGTGATTAGTTGTAACTATATTGAAATAATTGTTAGTACAATGCTAGTATGTTACCATATTTAAAAATGTGTGTTTGTATGCATGCTAGGTAATGTTTGTATGCATGCTAGTATGTTTCTATGTATTTAATTCAATTGATATTTTATGCATGATGATCAAATTTTGATTATATAATATCTTACGACCTATATACATGCATGAAAAATGTTTATTTTGACTTTATTGTAACATCCATGATGATTAAGATATTAATTGCGTACTAGTGTGATGTATTTCTATTTGATCATAGTGGGTATTGTTCCTAGACGAGTAAGCTTCGCATGGCATATCCGTACTTGATCACCACCAATAAATCTAAAATTGAGAAAGGTTGAGTTTAGGGCAATGGATTAGTATTATATAACTATCGTGTATGGCACTCTACATAGTTTTGTTTAAGGTTTACTTACAGGCCAACCCCTACTTTAAAAGTGTCTCCAATAGTTGATGCGTTAATGGAAAAGGTGTTCTTCCAGGTTGATGCACACTTTAGGAGGTGTCGCTAGAATATATGCTAAACTGATGGGCGTTTTATCCAAGATAAAGAAAATATCAAGTATGATTCTTTTGGTCATAATGTTAACCATAAAGAAGTAACTGTTTGAATGCATTTGCATATCATTGTTTTAATTACTATAATGCTTGAGATATGTTTGGGTTGATCCACTAGGCTCCTCAGAGCTTACCCGTTTACTTTTTTTTTTATTCATAGGTACTTAATGACTCAAGTGGATACAATGAACCACTAGAAGCCTAGTCTTAGCTTGTTGTTAACCAATAGGCCTCTATGTTTCAATTAGGTATTGGTTTTTTAATTTAATTTTGATGTAGGCCAAAATGGCTAGATTTCTCTTAATTTATGTAGTTAAAAACTTTTGTCACATTTTGATCAATTTTAATTCTATATCAATCTATGCCATTCTTTGTTATTTAATTTATATGATAACCCCAAGTAAATAATAGACGATGATGTAGCATTCTCAACCTTTGGTTAACCCTGAGATTATTAATAAATGATTATTTGTCTCCTTGCATAAATTGCACTAAGGGCATTTTTGTAATTTGGATCTAATGTGATTGGGTAGCTTGAGGTCAAGGTGTTAGACAGTCTCTTAGGATTGACAAGATATTACCAAAGATTCATACATGATTTCTCTCGTAGTGCTCCTCATTGACCAAGCTAACCTAAAAAGTGGTTCACTTTGTTTGGATTATTGATTGAAAAAATGTTTTCCATTAATTGAAACAAAAGGTAACAACTTTACCAATACTCAAACAAAAAGAACTAGTTGAGAAATTAGTAATTTACAGTGATGTGTCTTAAGCGGACCTTGGATATGTACTAATGTTGAAGGATAGATGTTGCACTCACTGCAAGTGAATAGTATCACAATAATAATACACGGGTAGTATACCGGACATCGTCCTTAAAGAATAGTTAATCGCCAATAATCCTAAAGCCCAATTTACTATTAATTTCAATGTTAGTAAGGTTATAAACTGAGAGTTAATGATGTAAACTTAATCAAACCAAAATTAGAAGAGTGCTAGATTTTAAACTATATGAATAAATGATCTACGATAATAAAATCCCATGTAATACCCCTTAGTTCCTATTTTAATTAACTATTTTCTAATTTTGTAGGTAATAGCACTAATAATTAAAACCTCCCTATGAGTTATTTTAATATCTATTAATTAAATCTCCTAATACTCTTTCCAAAGTGTTTAGTCAACAAACTTATGCAGCAAACTCAATTTCATGTGCAACCTCCTATTAGATCAAGGATCTCCCAATACAGTGATCTTCTAGGTCTATACTTTAATGATCAAACCATCAAACCTCTCTATCAAGTTAGTCTAACAATCTAGGATCGTCTTACCTATGGCCAGTAGACAGAAAGCATGAAGAAAACAATGTGTAAAACAAAATATCAAAATAGATTAATCAAAATAACGAATTAAAAGTTTCTACAATCAAAATTACATCTTAAAATTAAACCTTTAACCAGACATAGAGGATGTAGTACAAAACATTGAATAAACATATGAGAAATCATATTAGACACGTGATTACTCTGTGCAATCCACTCCATTCTTTGCTTTGTCTCTATGCTTTCCCGTCAAATCCAACCTCTGTAACTATAATTCTTTTATCTATTTATAATAGAGCACTTAAAATCTCCTAAAACACAAGTTAGAAACCCTACAATTCTATTTTTAATCACATTACTGCTGTAATAGATCACAGCAATCTCAACCACTCAAAAATTCCAAAAATTCACAAAACTGTAATAGTTGCACTACCGCAGTAGGTGCAATGAAATCTTCCTCTAGTTGCCGTGGTAGGCTACCACGGTAGTGAATATGAGAGTAGAGGCAAGAAAATCAAGAAAAACACCAGAAGTAGGATCCGAAACGTCGAAAAGGAAACTCATTTGTCCAAACCATCAACTGCGATCGGTCTATCGAGTGTAATGGTCTATCCTATATAAACGAATGGCTCTTCCGTCCCCACTGCTCTCAACTCTCATTCTGTGCCTCCCTTCGGCAGCTAGCTTCATCCACGAGTCATTCCTCGTCTACCACTTTGGTATGCATGAGCCCATTCCTTCTTTTGCTAGCTCTATCCGCCTCCTCCGTCCCTTGGGGCTAAGAAGGGGTAGTACAGGGTTCCAAACCAACTCGTCCTTGTCAATAGAATACGTGAGAGAGAAGGATGGAATGGGAATAGTCTAGGGTTTTCCTTGGAGGTTTCTTTGTCAATGCAGAGAGACAAGCAACGCTTGGCTATTGTAAAAAATCACTTGGTCTATCTCAACAAGCACTGGACAAGATACACACCACGACTCTATTAGTCTGAGTCTTATAGTAGAGTGATGTGTATAGTAATGACTATTGTCATGTTTTAGTAAACAGAAGGAGTAGCCTTTTTAGTCAGTGCCTATTCTTGTATTGTCTTTAAAGGCTGGTCTCTCTCTAAAATTTTGTGGCTTGGTTAGATTTTTGGTTGCCTTGTGTGTGTGCTCTTGCAAATGGCCAAGGCCAATTGGCTAAGTGATTGCAATGACTTCTTTTTTGTTTACCATAGTAGTGGGTCACATTAATGTTCTACCTACTTTTCCTTGTTTTCATGCTTTGGTTACCGTGGTAGTCTAATCTTCTACCGCAGTTGTCAGTGAATTTCTATAGTTGAATCTTTTTCTAATCTTCTGTCTTTTGTGTACCTCTTTCTAGTTAATGTAAACCTACACAAACAACTGATAACCTTACCCTTGGGATTAAATCACAAGTATAAATGTATAAAAATCATATTGAAATTTTCTAAATGTATAAATAAACATGGAATGCTTGGATAAATGCTCATATACCTATACATAAGCAAATATGTCATATTTCCTACTTAACACATGCAAAACATATGCAAAATGCCTATAATATAGTTAGTATGTTATGTAACTAACAATAACCCAAAACTTAAACCATTGTTCATCCCTAAACAATAACTCAACTTCTAGAACTTAAACCCCATACCATACATATTTAAGTGTGTTTTCACTCATTATTGTGATGTTCATTTTACATTCCTATAGCCTGTGATTCATTAACAAGTCCCTTGGGCCATTTTGGTTGTCTAGAATTTCAGTCCATCCTCCATTCTTCCTCAATTTCACCCTAGTTTGTCAGTAACTCAGTCCTCCTAGACTGTGTAGGTGACTTTTAGTCACCATCCCACTCATAAAAATCCTCTCCTAATACCTAAGTACACAAACTCCCTCAATGCTTCTTCTATCGATCCTATACTTAAGTCAAACTATTGTCAGGATTAGTGGTCTTTCTTTTAGGTTGTAACATGGCATGGCTCTAAGTATAAGTGTGATAGGATTTAAATTTTGACTCAAATGCACACTCATAGCAATAGTAATAACCTTCTTTGTTTGATCCTTTCTTAAATGCTTGATCCCCTTCTGTACATGCCTTTGTATTTAATGGTTCTGACCCTCAACCTTGTTTTCATTGCTCCCCCAAACTTATAATGCCACATACACTTCAATTTGTGCCCACATATATATATCCATATAGAATTAGGAAGCTTAACATTCATCAATAATACTGAAGTACTATATATAAGTATATAATTTTTTTAAAACAAAAATTAGAAAACATATGTACACCAATGATTGCATCCCTTCCTTCTTTACATCATCAAACAAGGCATTCTCATTACCATGAGTGCACATTAATAGGTCCAATTCAAACATGCATAAAAGGTAAGGTATTTATATATTGTTTAGGTTCCCTATAAGAAAACAAGTTTCAAGGCTCAAAATTGGTTGCAAGAGATTTTTAAGTATTGGGACCGGCCTTTAGGCTAAAACTCAAACAATGATGACCTACTTTATTTCCCTCGTAGAGTCATTCCTAAGCAGTGTTCAAAATAGATTTGATTATTTCAAGAGTCTTGGAAAATTCTCTCCATGTATATTATGATTTCCACTCCTCACTTTCCTTACTTTTCAGATTCTCAACTCACATAAGACTAAAGAGTTCTGTCAAAGTCAAATTTTGGACAAACCAAACACACAAACTCTTTGAACGTACCATTAGTTCTTTATCTCATCATACTAGAGGAATTTTCAATCTCATAAGTCACTCAGTGAAATTTTCAAAAAAAAATGTCATGGATTTAGCCTAAGTGACGCATTATGCTCTACATGTTCATGTCCTAATGCTAGATGCCTAAACATTTCATAATATACAAATGTCATGAAAGAATATCAATAATAAATATGTGATATGCTTATGAATAAGGAAATGTATCACACAATATATGTAATATCTTGAAAACTCTACATTTAATTAAATGAAATTCAAGATCAATTCAGTAAAAATGGGTGCAAAATGAAACCAGGCTCATTTCAAGGCTAAATTGGGCAGGTTTTCGAAAGTCTCATTTGGAGACCTTTAGGGACCCAAAACAACTTTAAATGAAGTAAGGTGATAGGAACTAACTAATTGAAAAACATATCCAAAAATTAGAACAATTGGTCGAGGTTAGGGTTTTCATTTGTCAAATGCCCTTCAAGGGGTCCAAATTAGAAAGGATTGTCATTTAGGGTAATTTGGGAGTTCGAAATGATCTGAAACGAAACAAAATGACATGGACTAACAAAAAGAATTAAATATTCAAAAACTAAAACAATTGGCTGAGATTTGGATTTTCATTTGCCTAGTGACCTCAGTGGGTCTTAAATAAGGAAAGTTTTTGAAAGAAAATCACCTAGGGTCAAACCATACCTTAAAATGTGCATTAGGTTCATGTGATTACAAAACTATAGGATATAAATCATAATTCCATGTACATAAGGAGATATTAATTTTTATTTAATTTTTGTGAACCCATGAAGTCATGGCCACCCCCACTTGATTGTGTACACTCACACCCACTTAAGCCAAAATCGGCCCAACCACGTACATGTGTGTGTGCACACATGTGAGCAAACCTATTTAGATAGTTTCATGGAATCAAGATGAGCATCTTTGACTATTATATGGTGTCCCCTCAAATTTGATATTGTACAACCATGCTTGATGCCTAAGAAATAAGAAAATGGGAAAGTATTCTTTGTGTGTTTGTGTGATAAGCAAGCAAGTAAACCAAAAAAGGAAAGTTTTCATGAGCACATATGGGACATCCCATTAGAATTAGAATATGATTTAAACCTCTTTTGTATTCACACATAGTTAGGAAACAAGATTATACTCATATCATTTGAATTAGAAAGCCATAGTGGTCCCACTTGCCAACCATGAACGCACTTGCCCTCTTTATGCAAACCATCTCCTTTATGTATAGAAATTTGCCCAAATTTTTGTGAGCTGCTCAAGCTGCCAAAGGCAGCTCTAGGACGTCCCATAGGCTCTCATGAACATCTATATAGACTCCCCTTGCTCACTTTCATCTCATCCTAAAGCAAAGAATTGATACTTTCCTCTTTGTTTGTTCTTGCCCTCTTCTTGGCACCTCCTCTCACCCTCATTTCTCTCTTGTGTGAGGAGTTCTTATTTTAATATTTTAGAGAGTTGTTGAAGAGGTTTTTATTAGTGGTTAAACTTTGTTGAAGTTTTGAAAGTGGTAGATAAGGGGAACCTATGCGAGATTCAAAAGAAACTTGAATTAAGGTGGAGGGGATTTCTAGGACTCCTTTTTTACTACTTCAAGTCTTTAGTATGTTCATTTTGTTTTTAGCTTTCAGCATGTTTATATTTTAGTTTGAAGCATGTTTAAGCAAGTTTTATTTTCAATTTAACATGATTTTATGTTTTAATTCATACATAATAGCATAACATGCTTAAAAACCATACTTAAGCTTATTTTTGTATTTTCAAGCATGCCATGTATGTTTCTATGTTCTCTTGATTATTTGAATTTTGATATTAATTATTATGATCTTGTTTCATATTTATTTAAAATTAAATATTAGAAAGTGAAGATAAAAACTATATACCATCATAGTAGTCTAAGTGATGCTATAGGTGTTATTTGCATATGCTTAGTGTGTATGAATAACATCACTAAGTATGGATGTGTTTTAAAATACTTAAAATGTGGATATGTGATCCTTATTTCCAATGAAATATGACAAAATGAATTGTCATTTCATCCCAGAATAGGAGTATTTTATTGAAGAACGTCAAGGGATTAAAAACCCTTTTTGGTCAAATATACAACGCTAACAAAATATTATTTGAAATGCTTAATGCTTGTAAGTGATTGAAATTGGATGTACTTTTAATTTGAATTAGTAAATTAGTATTTTGTTGAATGATCCACTGGCTATGTGTTCACCCCTTCCTTTTATTTTTTAGGAATTAGAAAGTCTATTTTTAGAAAGTTTTTATATAAAGCCATATTGCCCAAATCTTGAATAAAGACTTCCGCTGAATTTTTATTTTAAATTTTAGAGTTATATACTCTTTCTTTTAATTACATGAATTCAATAATGTATTTCTTTATTTTATAAATAAAGAGTTTGAAGTTTTCCTTTATTCACTTGTATTATCTTGTTGAATTTTAAACTCTATGGAAGTGTATTTATGAGTATTTCAATAAGTGTTAGAATAAAGGAATTGAGATACAAGTTGTGTAGTTGTAAATGTAACATATGACCCAACCTGCCTTGTAGTTGAACTTAAACCTGTCTCTTGGGGGTTAGGGTGTTACAAAGGTGGTATCAAAGCTTAGTTATTAGATATGCTGGGCTCGAAATAGAAAGTTAAAACTAAACATGTGTTGTTGGGCTAAAATTAGAAAGTTAGTAAGTGGTTGTTTGAATAGAACTAGAAACTTTAATTAGGGTTTCACTTTGTATTGAATTGAATCTTGAATGCCCTACTTCTATTTTGAAACTGAAAAATATTTTAGAAGATGTTTTGAAAAAGGAAATATATATTTTTGAAATGTTTTGTTTGGATGCAAAGACTACAAGTTGAGCTGATAGTGGGTAAACCTTGTCTCAAGTAAAGCTAAACATTGAAAGGGAGGCGGGTTATCCCGCCCTAAAAAGTGTCATTGCTAAGTAAACTTTGGTCTCGTCGCCCGATCTGGAGGTTGTCCCACCAGTTTATATGAGTGGTCTGAGTTGAAGAACACCCTTACTTTCTATATAAAGAAAATTAGAAGGTGAAAAATTAGGTAAGAAACCGATTATAAGTCGACAAAGATGCCAAAGGTGGCATCATGACTATACAGAGGTTGTGAGTCAACCAAATTGAAACCATGGGTCTTGGGGATTTGTAACACCCTGTAACTTCGTGATCGTGTTAAGTCATGAGCGAACAAGGGTAAATAAATTATTTCATCGCTCGCTCGTGCTCATGCGAAGGCGCGAGTGATGCAAAAATGAAATCTGTTACTTGATCGAAAATAATAATGCTAATGACAACATGATAAAATTAAAAATTTTGTTTTATAGATATGTATAATAGTTGAACTAATTAATTAATGTTTATTATGACTAGAGTGGAAAAGAAAAATATACAGTGATTGAATTAATAACAAGAATAATAAAACAAAATACAATATTAGTGCATATGATTTTAGAGTAATGAAATGAAAAGATTATAAATTAAAAGCAATGAAAAATTTATAACAAGGTTTTGAAGAAATGCGTCGAGAAAAAAATTAAATTTAAATTTTGATTGATAAAGTATTAGTGCACATGAATAAAATAAACCTTGTTGATGTGTAGAAATCAAACAAACTAAAGTAGCTAAATAAAATGATGGGCACAAATAAAAATGATTAGTAAAAAAAATAAATAAATAAATAAAATAACTAAAACAAAATAAAAACCAAATTTCAGCTAATTTGGCGGTTCAACGATTTTGAGCATCCTTAAAATTTTTACATCCGAAAAATTCGAGCATCTTCAAACTCAAGCGGTGGAGAAACGAATCGGGAACATTCGCGGAGAAAAATTGGCGGTGAATCGAAGTGTTCGAGAACGATCGTCGACAGTTATAAATAGGGGTGATCGTCGGGAAACGGTGCTGGAAACTGAAACTGAGGAAGCTGGTCGTAGTCACAAGAGGAGTTGCAGAGAAGAAGAAGAGAAGCAACTGAAAAAATCAGAGAAGACGAAGAAGAAGACGAGCTGGTGGGCTAACTATGAGCATGAGTGAGGAAGATGAAAAAAACAGAGCATGAGCTGCTGTTGCAACAGCTATGATAGACGAACAAAAGGAAGAAGCAGCTGCTAGTGTTATCACAGCTAGCTGTTAAATGAAGAAGAAGAGCTTATTGTCTGTTTGGATTGATCTGAAGAAGACGACCAGAGAATGGAAAAAAAAATAGAGCAGGACGTTGATGCTCTGTATTATTGCTGTGGCTGCTACTTGGCATAGGTGGAGAAAAGCAAAACGAAAAACAGAGCAACGTAAGTTGCTACTGTTGCTCACGGGCCGCCGAACACAGAGGAAGAGACGAAAGCAGCACATCAGTTGCTGCTGCTGGAAAATGATAGGAAGAGATGAAGAAAATGGGCCGTGCGTGCTGCTGCTGTCATCGTGGACCGAAGAAAGAAGGAGAGGACAAACGAAGAACAGAATAGCATAAATTGCTGCTGCTGCTGCTCACTGACTGCCGAACAGAGAAGGCCGAATGAAGGAGATGAAGAGAGGCACCTGTTGCTGCCATTGCAACCTGCTGCTGCTGCTGCTAATTGCAGCACGTTGTTGCTGCTCATGTGCTGGCCAAAGAAGGGAGAAGGAGAACAGAGGAACTGTACAGCTGCTGCTGTGGGTGCGTGAAGAACAGAGCATGGTTACTCTGTTAACGGTGCTGGCGATGGTGGATAAGGTGAACAGAGGAGGCTAGGTGCTGCAGCTGCTGTGGGACGGTGATGCATGAACAGAGGAACGGTGATGAGTCACTGGAAGTGCTAGCTGGACGGTGAGCAGAACACGATCGAGTGATGAGTTATGGTGGCAGTGTCTTCATCAATCAGTATTTGATCAGATTAAAGAGGTAAGGGGTTAATGA
>JAJIYU010013079.1:0-14123 GCA_030144865.1 Tinospora cordifolia
CTTCCCTCTTTGCTTGTTCTTGCCCTTTTTTTGGCACCTCTTCTCACTTCTCTTTTCTCTCTTATGTGAGAAGTTCTTATTTCAGTATTTTAGAGAGTTGTTGAAGTGGTTAAAAGTTCTTGAAGTTCTCAAACTGGTAGTATGGAGAATCTCTGTCGGATTCAACAAGAAACTCAAATTAAGGTGGGGGAAATTTCTTAAACTTCTATTTTGCTATATTAAATTTTTAGCATGTTCATGCTTGTCTAAATTCTGATTTTTAGCATGTTTTATTTCAGTTTTAGCATGAATGATCATATTTTAATTTCAGTTAAGCATATTTGTATGTTTTAATTATTCATGATACCATGCCATGCTTAGATTTCTTGCTTAGGTTACTTTGAAGTTTCAAGCATGTCATATGATGTTTTCATGCTTCATTGGTTGTTTAAAATTCTGAAATTTATATTATGATTTTTTATGATAATGTGATCTTAAACATAAAAAAGTGAAAATAAGAACCACGTACTGTCATAGTGATCCGTAGGGATGTTATGGGTGTTCTTATCACATGCTTGGAGTGTGTGGTTGCAGGGTGCAACTAAGGATACTTGATATGTGGCATCCAATGGAAAGTAATAAAATAATTGTCTTTCCACCCTAAAGAGAGGTATCTAAAGTAAGAATATCAAGGGAATAGACCCCCTTTTAGTCATAATGTCAACTTAAAACCAAAACATTGTGTGAATCACTTAATGCATGAAGGTGTGTGAAATTGGATGTATTATTGATTTGAAATAATAACTTAGTTGTTTAATAAATGATCCACTGGGCTATGTGCTCACCCTATTCTTTTTTATTTTTCAAGAAATTGAATGAATCATGAAGATTATGGATATTAGATTCTTTTTAAGTATTGGAAATTTCATTGTAAGGGCATGTTGCCCAAGGTTTGATTTTTAGACTTTAACTAAAATTTAATTTTTAATTAAAAAGTTATGTACTCAAATTTATGATTTAATGTAAGCTTCTTTATTTTATTTGATTAAATAAAGAGTTTGAAGTATTCCTTTTTCTACTTGTATTGTACTTGTTGAATTGAATATTAAGCACAATGAAAAATATATTCATGAGAGATTTCAATAAGTATTAGAATAACATAATTGAGATGCAAGTTGTGTACTTGTAAATATAACATAGGACCCAACCCGCCTTGTGGTTGAGCTTAAACCTATTTCTAGAGGGTTGGGGTGTTACACCCTACTTTCTATTTTGAAATTGAAAACTATTTTCAAAAAAGAAAGATGTGTTTTGAAATGTTTTGTTTGGATACAAAGACTATAAGGTGAGCTGATAGTGGGTAGGCTGTAACACCCCAATTTTCAACCGGACCTCCGTTCATGTGATATCTCACGTGTGGATCATCGCTCGATGAAAATCAAGATGCTACTTGAAAATTTCGTTCTATCAAAATCTTTTTCTTTAAAATCAAGTTTATAACAATATGTTCTCAAGTTAATCTCTAGACAATTTCTCATACAAAACAAAAGAATTAAAATAATTACTCGAGACATTTATCGGGTTCATTAATATGAGTCATCAATAATGTAGCGGAAAATACTTTAAAACTACTCATTCATGACAAAATCGTTAAACAATGAAAGCCATTGAAAGATAAAACAACCAAAGTTAAACCAATGTAAATACATAAAATATGACCTCCAAGTCACCTATCCCGGACGACCTCCCCTTGAGGTGTCCAATCAAAGTGCGAGTCTTCTGATGTAGGTTACAGTACTCTAAGTCCATGTGTACCTGAAAGATAGAAATGGGAGTGAGCTCGAAAGCTCAATGGATCGATCCTACACATCACATGCATTATACAGACCCAATCCAAAACATTACAAACACTTTCGAATATTAGGCGTTCAAGCATTCATTTGGTTTAGTTGTAGTCTAAGACTGGAAGAGGGTTGAGATGCCTCTTGGTATTCGCTGTGATCCAATAAAATCTCAGAAAGTTCCATTAACCATCTAAAATCAATCGACACTCACATCATAGCCCAAGAGAGAGTACTTATCACGACTCGTACCGTCTCCCAAAGACTTCGAGCTGTCGCATACAGCTCCGGGTGGGAATACATACGATCCGCCTTGTAGCTCGACGATCTCAAGCAATGACATATAGGAGATGCCACCTCGATCTGCCTTGGGCTTGTCAATCGCAACGGTACAGGATTCTTAATAACCCATCGTCTTATTTTAGTTTTACAAACAATTTCAATCATGCGAACCATCATACATATCATGGAAAATAGATCAAATAATGCAGGTTATTCATGTGAGTAAATAATGAAATCTAAATGCATGTTTTCCTATTAACGCATGCCATAGATAAACAAAGCACAATTAAAATAAATCATCACCCATCATCCGAGCACACCAAACAAGTTCAATAAATTTCCTAACAAAATTCTAGTAATCCTAGAACTATTCAAACAAATGCTTTGAATCTTAATTCGATCCACGCTCATCGCAATATGATGATCAATACTTGACAAATGTTCTCCTGAAGATCAATGTTGAATTTGGTGGCTTAAATTCTTTGTTGTCCGTTGAGCAATCTCAGTCTAATTTCCAAATCACCAGGGCTCCAACTATTACTCTGGGAATGGATGTCTTACACGGTATTTCTGGTCAGTATGATCTACCTTCTATTACAGTGGTAATTAATTCTAGATAATGACCATTGATCTCTCGGTATAGGGCATCTGTAAGAACACAATTGCCCAAGGCTAAAATGATAGAATAGGATAATTAGATAAGTATCTATTTGAGCCATCTATGCTAGAACCTTATGTCAAAAAGCTACAGTGATTCATCACAAAAACTGCGGACTACATGATGAAAGAAGATGGAATTGTCTGAACGGCTCAAGTTCATTCTAGGAGAAAGCATCCACTAGCTTATGGTTAAGCTTCGATAATTCGTGGATGGAGATGTCACGAATGTTATGTATGATACTTGAGTTGGATATCACAATACTAGTATTGAACCGGGTCAATGAAGGCGAACTAATAGTTCTTTTCAACATTAATTCAAAAAGAAGGCTATGTCAAAATTTGTCCACTGGAAATAAGACGTACATTATTCCAAAATCACCAATGACAATTGAAGACGGGATGTCTGAAGCTGGAAGGCGATAGCTATTATGGTTTTGCTCAGTTAGGGGAAAGGCTTGGGGAAATTTTAATGTTTTTTTAAAATGTTTTTAAGGAAGCACTAAATTTACATTCAATAACATTGCAAGACAATGAATCTACTATGGGTGAATAAATACCCTGATCATATTCATAAACTTGCGAAACATGATCTGGTAGGATATGGAAGGATTCTCAATATAAGATCAGAGTAGTGCAGCGGAAGCGTACGGCTTGACGACACTAATTATCTTGACTCAAATTTCGAGGACAAAATTTTATTTAAGGAGGATAGATTGTAACACGTCGTAACCTCGTGATTATGCTACGCTACGAGTGGGTATGAAATGAAATAAAATAATAAATAATGCAATCCACATAAGCTTATTTTATTTATGGCAATGAAACAATGGTACTAATTAACACATATAAATTAGTAATATATGGTATTAGTAATATACATACTTTGATGGCAATAAAAAATGAGTAAATTACAAAAATAAAACGGTAAGGTATACATAAACTTATAACAAGGGTTAATGACTATATAGAAAATATAGATATAAAATTTTTAATACGGTATATATATATATGAGGATGATTAGCTTATATCAAAAAGATTAAACTATATATATGTATCTATAAATTTTAATGAAGTCTTGTATAAATCAACCTGGAAAAAAAGAGAGAAATGTTTGTATATATAAAATGGAAATATTAAAATGAGGAAGAGAATTACATTATTAACATGTATATAGAATTCTATAATATGAAGTTAAATAGCTCAAGTGATCAGAAAAAAGAAATCTGAAAATCTGGATATGTGGGATTTAGGCTGAATGGAACAGGAACAACCTAGAAATGTTGAGGCAGTGGAGTGGGCGGTGAAGTAGCTTTTCCTGGACGATTGAAATTTGATAAAAAAAAATAGATGTCGGCCAAGAAGAAGAACTAAGAAGAAGAAGAAGGATTCCAACTATCGATGTGTGTTTTGTGTAACAAACAGAGAAGGAAACTGAAAAAAGACGATGGCATGAAGAATGAAAGCACAGCAACGCTGTTCTGTTGCAGTTCATTGCTGTTGCTGCTACTGCTACTGCTACTACGGCTGCTGCTGCTATTGAATGTGAAAACAAAGATGAAGAAGATGGTAGCTGGACGAAAGCCGATAGAAAACAGAGAAGGAAAATGGAACCACGACCAAGAAGAAGAAGAAACAAAGAGACAATAATCTATTCCCAAGATGAACAGCGAATGGAGGTTGGCGAGGAGCTGCTGGCTGGATGGACAGCTGCAGATGAGACTCTGTTTTGAGGGTGAAGAAAATGGAGCTGTTGTGGGATGCAGGAGCCAAGCATGACGAGCACAGGAAGGAAAAACAACAGTCTATGGCTGCTACTACTCCGGGCGGTTGTTACAGAATCGTGAAGAAGGAAATAGGCTGCTACTTGGAATTGTTGTGGCAGGACCGTGATGGGAAATGAGAACAGAAGAGCAGCAGTTTTGCTGCGTACTCGGAGTGATGAAGAGGAAGATCGGAACAAAAAACAGGGAAGGAAGAATGGATGAAACGCCTGCTGGCCGAACAGATTTCTGATGACGCTCTGTGATGGAAGATGAAGATTCGATTGCTGTGTGGACGAACTGATGGAAGAGAAAATCTGGTATGAAGAAGAAGCTGCGGCTGCCATTGTTGTTGTTGTAAATGCCGTTGCTACTGCTGCCAAAAGAAGAAGAGTGTTGAAAACAGAAGATGAAGAAAATGAAGGATTTGATTGGGGTTGGAGTTCGGTCTGTGGTTGCAACTGGAATATGAGATATCATGTGAACGGAGGTCCGGTTGAAAATTGGGGTGTTACATAAGCCTTGTCCCCAGTAAAGTTAAACATTGAAAGGGAGGTAGGTTATCCAGCTCTACCAGCTTGTATGAGTACTCTGAGTTAAAGAACACTCTTACTTTCTATAAAAGAAAATTAGAAGGTGAAAAAAATTAGGGCAAAAAATTGATTAGAAGTTGAAAAAGATGCCAAAGGTGGTATCTTGACTAGACAGAGGTTGTGAGTCAACCACATTGAACCCTAAGTCCAGAGGAAAGAAACTAGGTAGAAACGTGGGGTAGCCATAGGTGGCATAGTGTATCAAAAGCATAAATCTTTAGGACATAGGCTAGAAACTGAAACTTATGTGAAAACAAAAAATTGTTTGATTAGGTGATGGGACTGGGAAGCTTCTATATCTTTTGATTTCAATATAGTATGGGATGCGTAGCAATTCGGGGGTATGGAGGAAGCCTGGACTCGAAGAATGATGGACCATGTGTGGTGAATATTTGGTAACTCTGGAAGAACGAGTTTCTCTATGCTCGGCTGGTATGGGATAATTGGGTATAGTGGGCTCGGGAACCTAAGTTATCAAGCAATTTGAGAAATTGTTTGGGTGTGACTCTATTCTGGGTGAAAGCCTAAGTGGAAGGGGTAAAGTGGTATGGGACACTTGAACCTCAAAGCTTAGGTGGAAGCTTGGAACTTTGCGATGCTAGCATGAACTATTTGATTGTATGATTGCGTGATATACATGCTTTACTGTTGATTTGCTTTGAAACAAAATCTTGTACCCATGCATGAAAAGAACCTAAAAGAAAAACCTTTAGGCCACTAAACATATCAAAAACCTAGAAACTGAATCTAGAGTCAATGATAGTACAAATGTTTGATGAAACAAACATCGACGTTGAAAAGATGCACTAGGAAGAGTTCAAGGAGATCTTCTGTGAAAAGTTATGTCCGAAGGCTACCCTTAGAAAGCTACAAGAAGACTTTGTGTAAATCTATCAAAGGGATCTCACTGTGACTAAGTATGAGAGAAAATTCACAAAGTTGACCAAATTCTCTCAAGAACTGATCAAGGAAGAACGAATGAAGGCTAATAGGTTTACTCAGGATCTCAAGATCGAGATCCGTAACATGGTTATGACTTTGGGCTTAAAGACATATAGGGATGTCTTGAAAAGAGCTCTGATCCTAGAATAACAACTCAACCTAGAGCAAAGGTTGAGAGGAAAGAATAAGGGGCCTTCGAATGAAAAAGATCACAGGTCACAAAAAAAGAATAAGAGTGGTAAGGCCCCATAGAAACAAGGGCAGCCAATAATGAGTCTAAAGAACAAGCCAGGAGGCAAGGGTTGTGCTATATGTGTAGACAGAAGGGTCATCTTGTTAAGGATTGCCCAACTACACTCAGGCCACTCAACCATAGAACATAAAAGGAGGAAGTCAGAATGATCGTTTTCAGGGTAAACAACAATAACAGAATGCCAACCAAGGGTAGAATCAGGGTCATGGTTAGAACCAAACTAGAATGTTCGCTGTGGAGGCCCAAGAAGATCAATACCCTCAGTAGAAACCTTAGTAGTCTAATGTTAGGACAAAAAAATAATTATTTTTTTGGAATATAATTAGTGGAAGAGAGTTCTTAAGACTAGCTATATGTTAGCATTTATTTTGGCTTTAAATAACGTTTTGTATCTCTAATTTTCAATTGACGAAAATGAATTCCTTAAGAACCCTTGTTGCCCCATGTTAAATATTTGAACGAGAAAGAAAGTGTTAGTCACACGAAGTAATAATCCCAAAGCCTGTCGTATGGTCAAGTCCATTGAGTCGGAGGTGGGAAATATTCAACCTCAAACGGTTATACTGAATAATTAAAGATTTTAGGATGGGTGTGACCTCAAATGAAAGAAAATCATTCAAAAAGTTGGTTCATAATTATGTGATATATTTCATTTTTAAAGAAAAAAACTATAGTATACCTTTAAAAAAACTACAATGCCTAAGTATAAAAATAAAAAACATATTGGGCTCCCAAAAAACATTATGTGATAACCCTAAACCCTTAACTCTTTTTTGAAACCTTTGATGCATTAAATTTCATGTAAAAATAATAAATATTATTTTTGGATTGAAAAAGATGCATTTTTGGGCAAAATCATTGTAAATTTCATGTTGGAAATACTTTTGCAATTAAGATGGAAAAGGGGGTAAAATGGGAAAAATATAAGGAAATTGCTAAAAGGGATAAATTTCTAAGAGAAGCACATTGCAACACACTACATCAAGCTTCTAGAAAGCTCAACCATGGTAGTTGAACATAGCAATTAGTTGAACATGGCAATTGGTTTAACCTAGACCACACAAATATAGCCCCAACTGCCATGACACATGTCAATAGGGGACACTTGCATGGGTTCTTCATGATACCTTTTGACATGTGTCCCCTTAAAATAGCTCCAACCACCATGAAATATGCCACTTGCATGTGGAGCATGAGGTGTCATGAAAATCCTATGAGAATATCCCTTATACAAATGAATCCCATCCTATACTTTTGAACATGTTCCTTGAAACATCTTGGTGAAGTTCTTGGAGACAAGCTAAGGAAGGGACTCCTGAAATCATGGTACCAAACGAAACAAGGAACTGAGATGTGAAGAATGCTATCAAAAACTCAAAGAATGGATTATCAAGAAATGAGAACAAGGCATTGAAAGTAGGCTAGTTGCTTAGCCAAAAAGGTGGATGCATTTAATTTGAGTTTCCTCTAATGTTCATCTTTAATTTTAGTAATGTAATAATAGTTTAATATGAGAGTTTATGATCGATAATTGAATACTGATATGTGGATTTATGTTTCTTAGGAAGTACGATTCAGAACCATGAGTGAAAAGAGAAGAAAAAATAGTCCAAAACCATGAAAAAAAGGCATGATCTGGGCAGTATGGTAATAGCATGCTGCACCTTTTGGTTGAGACCTGTGATGCTTAGTTGGTGACTTTTATGTGTTTCACATAATTCGAGACTTAGGGATAATAAACCCAAATGACCCTAAATATATAAAAATATGTAACACACCACCTCCCCCTCATGGCTCGAGAAATTCGGTTTGGATGGCGCAATTATTGCATTACTCTCAAGGTTAACAAATCGGCACGTGTAGGCATCATTTGTGGCCACTCGAGATGTGGGAGTGTCACTTTATTTCTTTCTTTTTTTTCTTTCTATCTTTTCTAGTCCACCTCTATGAGACTTCCTGTAACATGTCAACTTATATGGATTCCATATAAAACACTTAGAAATCTTTGAATGAAATTAATCAATATTATTATTTTAAAGTCCACTTCAATATTCAATAGGTACAAGGACCTTTAGACTTATATAATAAAACATCTTTAGATTGAAAAGGAAAATAGGGGCCAATATGCCTTATTAAGACAAAACTAGAAAAGAAGATTCTAAAAAATAATATCTGTTGTCCATGCAACCTCTAATCATCAATTTCCTAAAGTGTTAGAAAAAGGGGTGAGCTAAAGAGCCCTAGTGGATCATCTCAAAAATTCAAATCATTATTTTAATCAAATAAAACATACATGTCAAACACTTTCCTAGATTAGGAGACTCAAGCAATTGGTTGTTCAAAGTTGACGTTAAGACCGAAAGGAATATGCCTCAGTGTTCCAAATCTATGGAGAGAGGTCAAACACGGACGCTCAAACCCATCATTAGTGAAGTGGGGTTGATTCAAACACCTAGGTTTCTATTTGGGAAGTGGGGAAGCTAGGTCTGAGTTGGAACACTCAAAATGAAATCCATCTCGCACTGGTACGTGGTTACCATCTTGATTAATCTTTTTGCAATGGTGAAACAAACCATAGCTAAATAGGATATGAAACAAGAAAGTAGCATGTGAGCATAGTAACATCACAGACATGTTAATAAGTCATTCATTGATTACGATATCGCAACCATCATTAATTCATGTATCAACAAGGATTCAGCATATTACTCTAAGCATGCTTACTCATATCATAGCATGTATATTTAGTTCAAAGACCAACATGTATCAAGCATGCATATTCAAGCATACCATGTACAGTCAAGGCATGTTCCTAGACTAAGCAAACATACATGCATATAATATTTGAATCAAAATAATAAGTTAAAATTTGAAAATCATCTCCACCTCAAAGCCTTAGTTCCTTTTTGTCCTTGATATCCTTATTCCAATCATTCTTTGAGCCTTCAACCTTGAAGATTAAGATTCAATACATTATTTTTAATGATCATGGTGTTTCTAATATTCTCGAATCATATCCTAATGATTTATGTCTAATATGGCCTTAAACTGTGCAAGAATATCATCCTAGATGAGTCTTATTATGGTATTGGGTCTGTGTAACGCAGTAGGGAAAAAGATTATCGTAATAACCAAAATCTATAGGTGAAAAATAGGAAGTGTAGAAGCACTACCGTGGTATGCTACCATGGTAACCAATGGGGGGGACCAGTGGTATGCTACCATGGTAACCAGTGGGGGGGACCTTAAGAAATATGATACACTACTATGGTAATCAAATAAACTACTATGGTAATTAGAGTGAAATTCTTAGAAAGTAAAGGAAAATGAAGGCATTACCATGGTCATCATGATCAGTACTGTAGTAGTCAGCACAAACAATAAATTTCTATGCATGTTTCTCCCTTTCCTTGTTCTTCTATGACCTTGATATCGTACTGCTTTGACTTCTAGACCATGAAACATGTATTTGGGACTTAAAGAGGGTTGTTATACCTCTTTGGATTTGTTGAATTCTTTAGTTGCGTCAACCAAATGTCCAATAGCGTTTTCTTGCTACTATTGATGTAGAACTTTGTTTCTCCTCCCTCCTACACCTATAGTTGCTATGTGGAACAACTAGGGAACAAAAGAATGCTAAGAAGAAGGCTAAAAGAGCAAGAAGAGAAGTGATTCTCACTTGTTTGAGTGAAGAGAATAGGTTCTCAAGGTTGGGTTTATGTAGAGTTCTAATGGATAGGTTTTGGGAAGTTTTGAGTTGTTTCCTTAGTTGCATTGTTTCCTAAACTCTCTTTTTCTTGCTTCCCTCGCACAAACAATAGCAAATATTGACTTTAGAAGTTGTCTATGTGTTGGAAGCTTCTCAAAGTCATTTAAGAAAATTTCTATATTCTTTTTGCACAATTTTTTACATATTACTGTGGTAGTGGACAACGGTAACTAGAACAATGTTTTTTGTTGGGTTTTCTAGGTTGTAACACACTACCGCATTAGTGTTTTTTATTAACGCGGTAACCAGTGACTTGATCGTTTGCGAATTTTTATGTTTTGTTCTGGTTCTCTTACCCCTTCAAACAACACCTAAGTTTATGTTTCTAATACTAAAAGTATGATGATGTTTTACAGGATAAACAATTGATTTGTGGTGGAATAGAACCTTCAAATTATGTACACTATGAGTAGTATTTATGGCATTGTCTTAAATCTAGATTTGAAATTGCTTTGAGTTTGCGAGGCTTTGCCTAACTCGGTCGAGATACTTAAATCTAGATTTGAGAAATTGCATTGGGTTTGTTGAGTGGTGACTTTACACTTTTAGGCATCTTGGATCTATTGAGCATGGTTGTCACACCCCACCGGGCCCACCGGTCCCACCGGACTTACGCCGCGTGGCGGCCGCATGGCGCACTGCGTGGCGGCTGTGACTCACTAAGTACTGTCCCCTCCCCTAGGGGTTTTCCTTCGCCTCTGCAGAGATTCGAACCTAGGACCTGGGGCTTAAGTACCTAGTTCTTTCATCATCCGCTACCATTAAGCCAAGTTAGCTCAATGGTAGTGGATGATGAAAGAACTAGGTACTTAAGCCCCAGGTCCTAGGTTTGAATCTCTGCAGAGGTGAAGGAAAACCCCTAGGAGAGGGGACAGTACCTAGTGAGTCACAGCCGCCACGCAGCGTAGGTCTGGTGGGACCGATGGGCCCGGTGGGGTGTGACAATAAAAAGGCGCCTTTTTATTGTAACACCCAATAGGAATCCTACCGGGACTCTTACCCACGTCGTAGGGCCCACGTCATGGCGTGTCACTCACAAGGTACTGTCCCCTGCCCCCTGGGGTTTTCTTTCGCCTCCGTGGAGATTCGAACCCAAGACCTGGGGCTTAAGTACCTAGTTCATTCCTCATCTGTACGAGTCCCGGTAGGATTTCTGGTGGGTGTTACAATGGTAAAATTCTAGATTTGCGAAGCTGCACTAGGTCTGCCAAGTATGGACTCTAGACTTTTATGAATTCTAAATTTGTTGAACATGATTGAATGTGATTGTGAACAGGTATGATATTGATGTATGGATACTTATGTTGTACATTCAATATGCATGATTTATGGATTTGTGTTGATAATATAGTACTATATATGCATAAAATATGTAATACCCTAAAAACTCTGTATTAATTAAATAAAATTCAAGATCAATTAAGTGAAATTGGGTGCAAAATGAAACTGAGCTCATTTTGGGGCTAAATTTGACAAGTTACCAGTAGTCTAATTTGGTGACCCTTAGGGACCCAAAACAACATGAAACGAAGTAAGGTGACATAAACCAACTAATTGAACAACATATCCAAAAATTAGAACAATTGGTCAAGATTAGAGTTTTCATTTGCCAAACATCTTTCAGGGGTTTCAAATTAGAAAGAATTGGCATTTAGGGTACCATGGGGAATCGAATGACCCGAAACGAAATGGAATCACATGAACTAACAAAATGAATAACATATCCAAAAATCAGGACAATTGGCCAAGAATT
The DNA here is from genome assembly GCA_030144865.1 of Tinospora cordifolia. Lineage (NCBI taxonomy): Eukaryota > Viridiplantae > Streptophyta > Magnoliopsida > Ranunculales > Menispermaceae > Tinospora > Tinospora cordifolia. The sequence goes on from JAJIYU010013079.1 coordinate 11,834, forward strand.
AAATTTTCATTTGCTTAGTGACCTTAGTGGGTCTTAAATTAGAAACGTTTTTGAGAAAAAATCACCATGGGCCAAACTATACCTTAAAATTTGCATTAGGTTCATGTGATTCTAAAACTATTGATTTATTATAAATCATAATTCCTTATAAATAAGGAGATATTAATTTTTATTTGATTTTTGTGAACCAATGAAGTTAGGGCCACCCTAAGCATGTGCAAGTCACATGGGTGAAACACCTTGATCATGTGTACCCTCACCCTACCCCAAGCTCCATGGGACGTTTCCTTTATTTGAGTTCATGTAGAATGATCCCATATGCCATGAAAATGATCAGGTATGTCACTCTTATGAGACATCTCACTTAGTATTAAGAAACCATGAATGAATGATTCTATGTGCACTATAATGTAATCATACACGCCATGCTCTACACACCAAAAATATCTCAAATAATCCAAATTAGAAGTTTCTAATTCAAGAATAGAAGTTGTTGAAAAATGCTTCTAAACACCCAAGGAACAAGATTAGAAGTTTCTAATCCAAGAATAGAAGTTGCTGAAAAATGTTTCTAAACACCTTAGGAACAAGATTAGAAGTTTTATTCAAAATAGAAGATTGTCCAATCTTGTTGATTTGGTGTGCATAAGAAAAGGAATCAATTACCAAAACATATTGGAAAGTTTCCTTACTTACAATATCACACCTAGATTAACTACCAAACAAAGAATAGTAAGTATTCTAAATCCTTTTTGTATTCACACATAAATAAGAAATCAAATAAAGCTCATATCTTGTGTTCACACTAAGAATGGGAAACCAAATCAGCCCACATTTTAAATCGTGTGCACACTCAATCTATGCATTCAAAACATCCCTGTAGAGGAATGAAAAGGTTTTCTAGTGTGAGCATGCCCAAACCATCTTCTAGTGCTCATGAAACTCTATGTAAACCCCTCATGCTCTCATTCTTTTTATCTTAAAGCAAAAGTTGACACATCCCTCTTTATTTGTACTTGCCCTCTTCTTGGCACCTCTTCTCACTTTCTTTTCTTTCTTGTGTGAGAAGTTCTTATTTTAGTATTTTAGAGAGTTGTAGGATTAGTTTTGTTGGTGGTTAGAAGTTCTTGAAGTTCCAAAAATGGTAGATAAGGGAAACCTCTACTGGATTTGTAATACCCTTAAATTTTGTCAAATAACTTAAAAAAAAAGTTTAATGAAATTAAATGAAATAAGTTAAGTGAGTTAATTTTGAAGATTTTAAGAAATTTTTGGGTGCAAATTATGGGTTGGCAAATAAAAAATAATATGTTATGAAGATACAATAACATAAGAATTTTAGTACAAAAATCGTACATATTTTGATATAGAAAAGTTACCCAAAAATAAAAAATAATATGAAATATTGAGATAGAGAAATATATAAGAGAAACAAAAATAAGAAATGTTATTAAAAAGCTTATTATATACAAATTTCAAAAAAAATGGTTAATTCACACAGTGACACAAGAAATAGAAAGTTAGCAAGAAAAATAGCAATAGATATAAAATAAAATAGGCAAATAAAGTTTTAATTTAATATTTAAATAAAAATGTCAAATAAGTAGAGTTAATTATAAAAAATGATATTTAAGTAGGTCTCTAAAAAAATAAAAAAATTTAAGGAATTACTTTCATTTCTTAAAAAAAAAAAGAAAATAGAAACAAAGTAATATATATATATATATCACCAAAATTTAGTACAAGAACATACACATAATGTGGGAAAATGGGAATAGAACAACTTGATTTGAATGACAAACATGTAATTACATGCCACAGCAATGAGCATGAATGAAAAATTATAATGGCACAAAATATAAATATGCATTGTAAAGAGGGGTTAATATGGTATGAAATTTGGGGCATAGCACAATATATAAGTTATGTGGATCGCAGGGGTGGTTGTAAAGCTATTTTGTGTGCCTTAAACGAATTATACCAAGCTTATACCAAATGATAATATAAATTAGAAATAATTGTAAAGCATTATTTCTAATTTTGCAAGACTAGTCAATTTATTTAATAAATTAAACTTTGAATGTAAGAAAGTAGTAAGTTTATTTAATCAGTACACTATATTATGAGAAAACTTAGGCGTAATTTATTATGTAGCTTAATTGAATATATATATATATATATATATATATATATATATATTATTAAAGAAAATAGAAATGAGAAATTTATTAGTCACACTATTTAATAAATCTTGATTAGCAAGTTATATATTTATGGGTTACAAAAGTAA
>JAJIYU010013080.1:0-14121 GCA_030144865.1 Tinospora cordifolia
TGTGCCAACCCACCATTTGCACCCAAAATTTCTTAAAATCTTTGAAATTAATTTATTCAACTTATTTTATTTATTTTAAATTTTTTTGACAAAATTCTGGGGTATTACAAAAACAAAGTCTGTGTGCCAGGAAGTGGGAAAGCAGAAGATCCATCCTAGATGAAGCTCATTAGACTAAGTACACAATGCATCCAGGAGGTGACAAGATGTACCAAAACCTCAAGAAGACATATTGGTGGAGAGGTGTGAAGAGGGACATAGCCAAGTATGTATCTAGGTGTCTAACATGTCAGCAAGTGAAAGCCAAGCATAGAAAGTCATCACGACTATTGCAACCACTTCTGATACCAGAATGGAAGTGGGACAATATTGCAATGGATTTTGTTAGTGGGCGAAGAACCAAAAAGGGGAAGACACTGTATGGGTCATTGTGGATCAATTAACGAAGGTAGCTCATTTTCTATCCATTCGATCTACAAATATAATTTAGAAGCTTGGAGAACTGTACATTAGAGTGATTATGAGACTTTCCCGAGGCTATAGTGTCAGATAGAGATTCTAGGTTCATGTCACAATTATGGCAAAGCCTGCAGAAAGAGCTTGGGAGTAGACTCACTATGAGCTCAACATTTGATCCTTAAACATATGCGCAATCTGAGAGGGTCATTCAAATATTAGAAGATATGTTGAGAGCTTATGTCCTTGATTTCAAAGGCAATCTAAGCAAGTATCTGCATTTGACAGAGTTCGCCTATAACAACAGTTATCAGGCGGGCATACGGATGGCTCCATATGAAGAACTCTATGGCAAACCTGCAGATCATCATCTTGTTGGGCAAACTTTGAAGATCGGGTTCTCAAATGACTTGAGAGGATTCAGAAGAGACTAGCTGCAGCTCAAAGTAGACGAAGAGCTATGCAGATAAGAGAAGAAGAACCTTGAAATTCCAACCAGGTGACAAAGTCTTCCTCAAGATCATCAGCCCATAGAGGGGATCAAGTGATTGGGAGGAGATCATACTTCAGAACAATGCAACTTACGAGGAATCAACTGTCATAATACTAAACCGTATGGTGCAAAGGCTTAGGACCAATGACATTCTTTTAGTCAAAATGTTGTGGAGGCACCATGGTCTAGAAGAAGTAATATGGGAGTTGGAAAGTGAGATGCAGACAAAGTACCCAGACTTCTTTACCAAAAACACCAGACTTGACGCATCAAACAAGTAACTTATCCTTTTAAATTTCTAGGACAAAATTCTTTTAAGGGGGATAGGTTGTAATATCCCAAAAGTCTATAAGAGCTCCATGTTACTAGTGAACAATAAAAATAAAATAATTAATTAAATAAATAAGTAAATAATAAGATACTCAAAAATCATGTAGAATAAGCCCAAATAAACTTAAAATAAATTTGAAAAGCATGTGAAATGGCAAAGAAAAGATGCAAAAAGCCAAAATCCCATTGGTTACAGCGATAAATAGAAGCGATTATTGTGGAAACCCCGGACAAACCCTGAAAATGGAAAGAAATCTGTCACCCTGGTTGCCACAGTAATCGTAGAAAAAAACTCAAAAATGACGAAGAGCATTGGCGTAGTTACTTCGGTTAGTGACCGTGGTAATTTTTGGGTGACTTTAGTAATTTGCAAATTTTTATAAAAATGCAATGTTCGCACAGAAACCCTAGATTTGGATTTCTTGCACCGCAACTCACTTTTTTTACTTCAAAACCTTGACCAAACCTTCCACTCTCATTTCTTAACCTTTCTTTTGAGTTCTAAGGGTGACTTGAGCCCATTCAAACCCTTGCCTACTCATTCACAAGCTTGTATTTGCAAAGAGCAACACCAACAAGGGTAGAGTTAAGTTGAATCACGTTTTGAAACTGTTTGTGCTAAAGTAAATCATGAAACCCCACTTAAAATCTTGATTTCTAGCATTGTAAATCAGTTTTTCCAAGTGTAAACTCGTTTTTCCTTGAAGCACAAGTGATTTGAGGGTTGCAAGACCTTCTTTTGGCAAAGAATGAAGCGAAGACACATAGGGCGCTAAGGTATAATGATTTCCTTCAATTTGATGTGTGTTTTAAATTTCAATTGTGTCCTTAAGTGTTAAACACATGGGATAACCCATTATACACTCCATTTTTCTTTCGTTCTTCATTTTGGTCTTGCGTGCACCATGGGATGCCTATGTAGGGACATGAAATCTATGATTTGAATATGTTTTGAATGCTTTAAACTGTAATACCCAGAAAACTCTATACTTGATGAAATGAAATCCAATGTCTATTAAGTGATATTTGGGTGCAAAATGAAATCAGGTTCATTTTTGGGCTAAATTTGGCAGGTTCCAAAACTCTCATTTAGTGACCCTCAGGGACCCAAAACAACTTGAAATGAAGTAAGGTATATGAACCCACAAATTGGACAACATATCTAAAAATCAGGACAATTGGTCAAGATTAGGATTTCATTTGGCAAACACCTTTAAAGGGAATCCAAATTAAGAAAGAATTGAGAATAGGTACTTTGGAAAATCTAAATAACTCAAAATGAAATTAGATGACTCGAACTAACAAAATAGACAAAAATCAAGACAATTGGCCAAAATTAGGATTTTCATTTGTCTACGGACTTCATGGGTTCTAAATAAAGAAAGTATGTGAAAAGAGAATCACTTTGGGCCAAATTATACCTTATATTTTTCATTGAGTTCATGTGTGTAACATCTCAAAAATTCATATGAAATTTGAAAATTTATTTAGAGAATTATACAGAGTTGACTAATGAAAAAATGGGTAAGTCTTAGTTAGCCAAATAAGGAATAAAATCAATTTAATGGATTTTTGAAAAAAAAAATATGAATATAATGTATAACATGGGATATCATAGCCAAAAATACAAGAATATGTGTAATTTTTGATAAAAACAAGATAAGAAAGTCAATTTGGATTAAGATATGGAAAAAATCCAAAAATAGAACATGAAATTTGGCTTAAAAAAGATATAAAAATAACTTAAAACACATCCAATGGCTGCAAATCGTAAATCTGAATCCAATCTCATGATCCAACGGCCGCAAGACGATCCGCACCAACACCTGAGCGCACCGGATAACGAAGATCTAACAGACAGAGACGATTGAAGATGATCGGACAGCCGCAATCAAATCCATGAAACCATGATTGCGAAGATGCACGGTAGGACTCCACGCACACCAAATTATAAAATGCAAAAAAAATGCAAAAATTAACGAAAAATTCGCCGAAAATACCAAAAATTGATTTTTAAATTTCAAAAATAATCTGAAAAATACTTAGTTTTCTCTTAAAATTAGGATATACGAAATTGTAGAGAATTTAGGTGTTTTACTCCAAGAAAAACTCAAAAGTTTCTATTTTTCCCCCTTTGAAAACCTAGATAAACCCCCCTAAGCTCTCACTTCCCTCATTCAAAAAGTAAGAGTTGAAATTTCCTCTTATTTTCTCTAAGCCCTCTTCTTGGCACCTCTCCTCACCTTCTCTTGTGTGTAGAAGTTTTTCTCTTGGGTTGGCGAATAAATTTGGGTGATCTTCGTTGGCACTAGTAAGTGGAGGAATTGCTGTAGAAATTTTTGAAAAAAGCATCACAAGCTGAAAGTGATTTCTAGAATACGCGTCTGTTCTTACTTAAATTTATGGCATATTCATTATTTATGTGTTTTTCACTGAATTCAAAGATTTTCAATTTCAGTTCTAGAATTTTAAAAGTTTATTTAAGTTTTTCAACTTTGATTCATGTTTAAGCAATTATATAATCCATACCATGTCAGTATCATACTTAGGCTTTTAAATTAAAGTACGATGCATGTTTTATGAGTGTTTCATGAATTGATTGTGTATATTCTGAATCTTAGTTTGATTTCATATTCTGAAATTTATTTTATGAGATCATGATATGAGAATTAAGTTGAGATGATGGTGATAATAACCACGTACCATCATAGTGGTCAAGGTGACGCTATGGATGTTATTTTCATATGAGTTAGGTCATATGGTTTTCAGACCTAAGTACTTGAGGGTCGTGTACCACAGTACCTTGTAAGTCACCACGTGTAACAGGTTGATGCCGACATGGGACACTAACTGGTTGATGCTGAGTGGGCCCCGTTTACTTAGTTAAGAGCATCAAGGGATGAAAGGTCATTTTGATATGAGAATCGACTTGAACAAATTGTTGTTTGAAACACCTAATGATTGCAAGTGTTTGAAGTATGATTGTGTTATAATTTTGAATATGAAAGATGATTGTACGAAAAAGATCTACTAGGCTATTTGTTACTCCTTCCTTTCTTATTTTTTTCAAGAACGTGAAACCTATGAAGCAGTTGAACATGGATAGTTCTTAGAGAGTTTCTACCTTATTATTTTTAGAATTTTTAAGGGCATGTTGCCCAAAGTTTAAATCTTTTCTACTCAAAAGTATTTTGAAGTTTTTCACTATAATAATTAGTTTTTTTGAAAATTTTTATGTTTTCAATTTTTTATTATGAATAAAATAATTTGAATTTCTTTATGTCTTTTAATTTGCCTTGATTTTATTAAAGTGAAAATTTTGTATTCTTGAATTTTTATACAAAGGCACGAGATATTAAAAAAGAGAAGAACAAGTGTATGTTACTTGTAAAGTAACACAGGCACGACCTACCAGTTGGTTAAGTCCACTGTCAAGAGAATGGTGGTTATGTCTAATGCTTAAAGATTCGGGGATTGGGGTGTTACAAGCGTGGTATCAGATCCTAGGTTTTAGATGCCTTGGGCTTAAGATAGAAAATCAAACCTAAACATGTGTTCATTAGGTTAGAGATAGAAAGTCAAACATTAGTTGCTTGTCAAGAATTAGAAACCCAAATTAGTGCTTCACATTGAATTGAATTTAATTTAGAATGCCCTACCTTCTATTTTTTAAATTGAAGAACGTTTTAGAAAGTGTTTTCAAAAAAGGAAATATATGTTTTGAAAATGTTTTATTTGGATACAAAGATTACAAGTGGAGTTGATAGTGGGTAAGCCTTATCCCGAGTAAAGTTAAACATTGTAAGGGAGGTGGGTTATCCTACCCTAGAAAGTGCGGTTGCTAAGCAGAATTCAGTCTCGCCACCCAATCTGGAGGTTATCCCACTAGTTCACATGAGTGCTCTGAGTTGAAGAACACCCTTACTTTTCATTAAAGAAAATAAGAAGGTTGGAAATTAGGGCAAGGAATTGATTAGAAGCAGAAAAAGATGCCAAGGGTGGTATCTTGACTAGATATAGGTTGTAAGTCAACCAGAACTGAACCCTAGGTCTAAAGAAAAGACCTTAGATAGGAACGAGTATAGCCATGGGTGGCACAGTGGATCAAAAGCATAAAACTCTAGGACATAGGCTAGAGACTGAAACTTGTGTGAAAATAGAAAGTTATTTGATCAGGACACAAGACTGGGAAGCTTCTATAATTTTTGGTTTCTATGTAGTATGGGATGCATAGGAATTCAGGGTTATAGAGGAAGCCTGGACTCGGAGAATGATGGACCATGTGTGGTAAATGATTGATAACTCTGGTAGAACAGGTTTTTCTATGCTCGCTGATATAGGATGGCTGAGTATAGTGAGCTCGAGAACCTTAGTTATCGAGTAATTTGCAAAATTATTTGGGTGCGACTCTGTTCTGAGTGAAAGCCTAAGTGGAAGGGATAGAGTGGTATGAGACACTTGAACCTAAAAGCTTAGGTGGAAGCTTGGAACCTTGCTATGCTAGCTTGATTGTATGATTGTATGATATGCATGTTGTAATGTTTATTTGCTTTAAAACCAAATCTTGTACCTAATACGCATGAAAAGAACCTAAAAGAAAGACTTTAGGCCACTGAACAAATCGATAACCTTGAAACATGAATCTAGAGCCATGGTAGTATGAATTTTTGACACATACAGACACTCTGTTCAATTTACAAGTAAATGGTTGGAGCTAAAAGGTACGTTCCTATTGTTTAATGTTGCTGTGAGATTGTTGTTTGACTCAGGTGCTCAAAATCTTTTATATCTGAAAAACTAGCCGATAGGTTACAACTTGTGATAAAAACAATGCCTGTGACTTTGAATGTGTCAACATCAATAGGGACCATTGTGACTTCAAAAAAGATGTGTAGTTGTAGCCTTAGGTTTGGGGATAAACTTTTAACAGTAGACCTATATACCCTACCTTTCTATGGTTATGACGTAATCTTGCGGATGGATTTGTTAGACTAGTACCAGGCCCAGATAGATTGTCCTAAGAGACGGGTAACCATTACCTTTTGGGGAGATCTTTAAAATCAATGGGGATATGCAGAGACTACCAAGAAGTCCAACCCTAGCCTTGCTGAATTGTTTGAAGCAGACGAATGAGTTCGAAGAACTTTCTGAAGAAGAACCTAATGACTTGAAGAATATTCACGACCTAGCTGTAGTCAGTGAATACGAGGATGTGTTCCCAAATGACTTGCCTGGACTACCACCATCTAGATAGTTAGAGTTCAAGATTGAACTTCACCCTAAAACCAACCCTATAGCCATACCTCCTTATAGAAAGGCCCTAGTAGAACTAATTGAGCTGAAAACTCAACTAGACAAGCTCAGGGAGAAAGGTTTCATCAGGCCGAATGAATTACCCTTGGGAGCCCTAGTACTATTCATGAAAAAGAAGGATGGTTCCTTGCGACTGTGTGTCGACTACCAGAAGTTGAATCAAGCTACAATAAAAAATAAATATCATTTACCAAGGATTAATGACCTATTTGATCAATTACAAGGAGCCACTCATTTCTCTAAAATTGATCTTAGGTCAGGATACCATCAGCTGAGGATTCAAGAGTCTGACATTCACAAGACGACCTTTAGAATAAGATATGGACACTTTGAGTTCACGGTGATGCCCTTTGGTTTGACCAATGCCCCGACAGCTTTCATGGATTTGATGAATGGAGTGTTTAGACAATACCTTGACCATTTTGTAGTAGTATTTGTGGATGATATCCTAATCTACTCTAAGTCAGAAGCTAAGCACTTAGAACACTTGAGGATCATGCTAGAAACCCTAAGAAGAAACCAGCTATATGCTAAATTCAGTAAGTGCGAGTTTTGGATGGAAACTGTCAAGTTCCTAGGCCACGTTGTAATAGCAAAAGGTATTGCTGTAGACCCAGAAAAGGTAGAAGCCGTCATAAACTGGAAGCAACCCAAGACAGTAATAGAAATCAGAAGTTTCTTGGGCTTGGCAGGCTACTAAAGAAGGTTCATTAAAGACTTTTCCAAGTTGGCAGAACCTATGACTAAGTTGACCAGATAAAGAGTTAAGTACCACTGGGATGAGAAATGTGAACGGTCGTTCCAAGAACTGAAGACAAGATTGACTACGACTCCTGTTCTAGTTACCCCAACTCTTGGTGTTACTTACACACTCTATACTAATGTTTCGCTTAGTGGACTTGGAGTAGTGTTGATGCAGGAAAGACAAGTAGTCACTTATGCTTCACGATAGCCAAAGGTCCATGAAAAGAATTACCCTACTCACAACCTAAAATTAGCGTCCATTGTGTTTGCCCTGAAGATTTGGAGACACTACCTTTATGGCTAGAAATTTGAGTTTTTTTCAGATCACAAGAGCTTGAAGTACATCTACACCAAGAAGGAGTTGCACCTCAGGCAATAGAGATGGATGGAGTTTTTGAAAGACAATGATTTTCAACTACACTACCATCCGGGGAAGGCCAATGTAATGGTTGATGCCTTGAGTAGGAAGTTCAACAAACAGGAGGAAAAGAAAGGCCAAATGTACTAGTTGATTGATGATTTTAGGCTTGGTGTGACTCTAAATGAAAAGGAAGCCTACCTCTACAATATGTCTTGCCAACCGGACCTGTTACATCATATCAGAGACGAATAGAGGCAAGACAAGTGGCTCACTCAACTAATTGAAGGAATCACGCAAGGGAAGCATACTGACTTCAGGATGGATGCTGAAAACATCCTAAGACTCGAAGAAAGGATTTGTGTACCTCAGCAAGGACAAGGTAAGCAGGTCATACTTGATGAAGCCCATCAAACTAAGTATACCAGGTACCCTGGTGGGGATAAGATGTACCAGAACCTTAGAAAAACCTACTGGTGGAGAGGAATGACAAGGGACATAACCAAATATGTCTCTAAGTGCTTAACACGTCAACAAGTGAAAATAGAACACCGAAAACCCTCTAGAATGTTACAACCACTCCCAATCCCCGAATGGAAGTGGGATAACATTACCATGGCCTTTGTCAGTGGTTTACCCAGAAACCAAAGAGGAGAAGATACCGTTAGGGTGATGGTGGATTGTCTCACCAAAGTAGCTCACTTCTTGCCAATCAAATCCATACACCAAGTCAGTAAGCTGGGAGAAATCTATGTAAAAGAAATCATTAGGCTTCATGGGGTGCCCAAGACTATCGTGTTTGATAGAGATATTCGTTTTACTTCACAATTTTGGCAGAATCTACAGAAGGAAATGGGTACTAAACTCACCATGAGTACGGTATTTCACCCTAAGACGGATGGTCAGTCTGAGAAAGTTATCTAGATTTTGGAAGATATGTTGAGGTTTTGCATTTTAGACTTCAAGGGGAATTGGAGCAAATACTTACACTTGGCAGAGTTTGCCTATAACAACAGCTATCAGGCAAGCATAAAAATGGCTCCATTCGAAGCTCTTTGTGGAATACCCTACAGATCACCTACCTGTGGGCTGAACTTGAAAATCAAGTATTAACTAGGCCAGACATGGTGGAAGAAATGAGCAACCAAGTCAAGTTAATACAAAGGAGACTGACTGCTGCACAAAGTTGCTAAAAGAGCTACGCTAACAAAAGGAGAACACCATTAGAGTTCCAAGTTGGGGACAAAGTATTTTTGAGGATCAGTCCTCAGAAGGGTATCAAAAGATTCGGATTCAAAGGGAAGTTAACTCCAAGGTTTGTTGGACCCTTTGAAATACTTAGAAGAATCGGGAGAATGCGCTAATGAGTTGGACCTATCAAACCGGATGACTTCAACACATAACGTATTCCATGTATCCATGTTGAGGAAATATGAACTTGAACCCTCTCACATCATTCACTAGGAGGAAGTGAATATTCAAGATGATGCTACCTACGAGGAAATAGTGATCAGAATCCTTGACCACAAGGTATAGAATCTAAGAACAAAGGATATCCCATCAGTGAAGGTACTGTGGAAACGTAACGGGGTAGAAGAAGCCACATGGGAGCTCAAAAGCGGAACGAAGACCAAGTACCCACATCTGTTCATGAGGAATACCTAAATATGTACAAATTTCAAGGACAAAATTTTTCTAAGTAGGGTAGGTTGTAACATCTCGAAAATTCATATGAAATTTGAAAATTTATTTAGAGAATTATACGAAATTGACGAATGAAAAAAATTGGTAAGTCGTAGTTAGCCAAATAAGGAATAAAATCAATTTAACAAACTTTTGGGAAAAATATATGAATATAATGTGTAACATGGGATATCATAGCCAAAACTACAAGGATATGTGCAATTTTTTATGAAAACAAGATTAGAAAGTCAATTTGGATTAAGATTTGGCAAAAATTCGAAAATAGAACATGAAATTCGGCTAAAAAACATATAAAAATAACTTAAAACACATCCAACGGCTACAAACCGTAGATCTGAATCCAATCTTGTGATTCGACAACCACAAGACGATCTGCACCAACACCCGAGTGCACTAGATAACGAAGATCTAACGGATAGAGACGATCGAGGACGATCAGGCGGCCGCAATCAAAGCTGCGAAACCACGATCACGAAGACGCACGGTACGACTTCGCGCACCCCGATCTTGACCCTCCGATCAGATTTGTGTGCGTGTCTCTAGGAGGATCCAAGGCACCGCATAATAGCCAAAATATAAAATACGAAAAAAAAGCAAAAATTAATGGGAAATTTGCTGAAAATACCAAAATTGATTTTTTTAAATTTCGAAAATAATCTAAAAAATACTTATTTTCCCCTTAAAAATAGGAAATACAAAATTGTAGAGAATTTAGGTGTTTTACTCCAAGAAAAACTCAAAAGTTTCTGTTTTTCTCCATTTGAAAACTTATATAAAGCCCCCTAGGCTCTCACTTCCCTCATTCAAAAAATAAGAGTTAAAATTTCCTCTTATTTTCTCTAAGCCCTCTTCTTGGCACCTCTTCTCACCTTTCTCTTGTGTGTGAGAAGTTTTTCTCTTGGGTTTGGGAATTAATTTGGGTGATCTTCGTTGGCACTAGTATGTGGAGGAATTGATGCAGAAATTTCTAAAGAAAGCGTGACAAGGTGGAAGTGATTTGTAGAATACCCTTATGTTCTTACTTAAATTTATGGCATACTCATTGTTTGTGTGTTTTTCATTGAATTCAAAGATTTTTAATTTCAGTTCTAGAATTTTAAAAGTTTATTTCAGTTTTTCAGCTTTGATTCATGTTTAAGCAATTATATCATCCATGCCATGTTAGGATCATGCTTAGGCTTTTAAATTAAAGTATGATACATATTTTATGAGTGTTTTATGAATTGATTGTGTATATTATGAATTTTAGTTTGATTTCATATTCTGAAATTTATTTTATGAGATCATGATATGAGAATTAAGTTGAGACAATGGTGATAATAACCACGTACCATCATAGTGGTCAAGGCGACGCTATGGATGTTCTTTTCATATGAGTTAGGTCATATGGTTTTCAGACCTAAGTACTTGAGGGTCGTGTACCACAGTACCTTATGAGTCACCACGTGTAATGGGTTGATGCTGACACGTGCCCTTAATGGGTTGATGCCGAGTGGGTGTCGTTTACTTAGTTAAATGCATCAAGGGATTAAAGGCCCTTTTGGTTTGGGACTTGACTTGAACAAATTGTTGCTTAAAATGCCTAATGATTGCAAGTGTTTGAATTATGATTGTGTTATGAGTTTGAATATAAAAGATGGTTGTTCGAAAAGGATCCACTGGGCTATATGCTCACTTCTTCCTTTCTTACTTTTTTTAGGAATGTGAAACCTATGAAGCAGTTGAACATGGATAGTTCTTAGAGAGTTTCTACCTTATTATTTTTAGAATTTTCAAGGGCATGTTGCCCAAAGTTTAAATCTTTTCTACTCAAAAGTATTTTGAAGTTTTTCGCTATAATAATTAGTTTTTTTTGAAAAGTTTTATACTTTCAATTTTTTTCAATTATGAATAAAATAGTTTAAATTTTTTTTATCTCTTTTAATTTGCCTTGATTTTATTAAAGTGAAAATTTTGCATTCTTGAATTTTTATACAAAGGCACAAGATATTGAAAAAGAGAAGAATAAGTATGTGTCACTTGTAAAGTAACATTGACCCGACCCGCCAGTTGGTTAAGTCCACTTCAAGAGAATGGTGGTTATGTCCAATGCTTAAAGATTTGGGGGTTGGGGTGTTATAATGTGATTCCAAAACTATAGGTTAAAAATCATAATTCCTTGTGAATAAGGAGATGTTAATTTTTATTTAATTTTTGTGAACCCAGGAATGCATGACCACCCGTAAGCATGTGCAAGTTACATGGGTAGAACACCGTGATCATGTACACACTTACCCTACCCAATTATATGAGATGTAATGCATTGTTTGTAAACCATGAAGAATAGTTCCATGCCTATTTGTGATGATTTGATGATTTAAAGAGATATAGAAAAGTTTCTTATATGCATGAGAACACAAAAGAAAGAAAATAGAAAGTTTCCATGAGCTCATTTAAGAATGGTATCTCATGTTGATTCAAGAGTCTAGATTGGAAGTTTAGAACTATGATTGTGTGTCCAAAAAATTTAGATCATGTGCACACTAATCAACCATGCTGGACGTCCGAGGAAGGAATAAGAAAGTTTCCATATACTATACCCACATGGCACACAAGTAAATGAACTCAATTAGCAAGTTGCTTATATGTGACACTTAAAAAAATAGAGGAAACAAAATCAGCAAGTGATCACATTAATAAATCATTTGCATAAGAGAAATTAGGAAAGTTTTTTATTCAAATATACACTCTCAAAGAGAAGGAAAGATTCCTTCCTCACAAGATCTCACCAAATTAGAAACTCCCATTTATGCTCTCTCATGATACCAAAAAGAGGAAAAATCCAAGATATGCTCACATGTGCACTTACTAAACTAGATATGCTCACAAAATCTCTTCAAAGAGGACGTCCTAACTGATATAAGAACCATTCCAAATCTGATTTTATGATCACACTTAAATAAGAAAGCACATATATGCTCACACATGAAGAGAAAGCCTCAGTGGTCCCAATTTTCAAACCACGAGCACACTTGCCCTATTATATGCAAACCATCCCATGAGTGTTTCGAAACTTGCCCAAACTTTGTGAGCTGCCCAAGACTGCCTATGACGTCCCCTTATGCTCACTAAAAATCTATATAAACCCCCTCTAGGCTCTCATTCATCTCATCCTAAGAAGAAGAGTTGAAATTTCCTCTTGTTCTCTCTAAAGCCTTCTTCTTGGCATTTCTTCTCACTTCTCTTTTTTTTTGTGCTCATAAGTGAGAAGCTTCAATTTTAGTATTATAGTGAGTTGATTTGAGTGATTTTTGTTGGTGTTTGGAAGTGCTTGGATGTTGGGAACCTTTGTTGAATTTTTGGGAGAATACATCATAAGGTGGAGGGAATTTCTAGAACACTATCTTCTTATTTTGAATTCCTAGCATGTTCATGCATGTTTAGTTTAGATTTTAGCATGTTTAATATCGGTTATCAGCATGTTTAATCATGTTTCATTTTCAATTTAGCATGTTTTTTATGTTCTAATCACTCATTAGAGCATGCCATGTTTAGAATCCATGTTTAAGATTTATTTCAAAATTTCAAGCATGCCATATGTTGTTTCAATGCTTTCTTGGTTGTTTAAAATTCAGAGATTTATATTCTAAATTTCTTTTCTTGATTATGTGATTTTAAACATGAGAAAGTGAAGATGAAAACCACGTACTATTATAGTGACCCGTATGGGTGATATGGGTGTTTTTAACATATGCTTGAAGTGTGTAGTTGCAAAGGGAAACTAAGAGATACTTAGTATGTGGCATCTAATGGAAAGTAAAAAAGAAATATCTTTCCACCCAAAAGAGGGGTATCTAAATTAAGAATATAAAGGGAGTAAAACCCTTGTCAGTCATAATGTAAACTTGAACCAATTTGATGTATGAATCACTTAATGTTTGAAAGTATGTGAATTTGGATGTGTTAAAAATTTGAAATAATAAGCTAGTTGTTTGATTAATGATCCACTGGGCTATGTGTTCACCCTTCTCTTTTAAACATTTTCAAAAAATTGAATATGAAGCAATGGAAATCTGATAGTAGCTATATTTAGAAAGTTTCAATTTTCGGAAAGTTTCTTTTTTTTCAATGTAAGGGCATGTTGCCCACGTTAGATTTATTTGACTTCCACTGAATTTTATTTCAATTTTTAAGAGCTATGTTGTGACACCTCCCCCGGACCGGAACCCGAGTCCATCATGTGCGCGTCATGTGGGGCCAGCGCTTCTACTAGCGCTCCCGTCAGCTCTCTGCTGTACACGCGGGACTCTCTATCTCTCTGAGGGGCTGATCCGCCGGCAGTCCGGGGTTGCCAACCTCTTTCTACTCACTAAACCCAATGTCTCAATTTTCAACAAATGAGAAAAACTATTTAAATCTTGATAAACATGCTACTACGTTTATCGATGAATATCATAATTCAGAAAATAGTTTCAAATACTTAACCGGATTTTTCAAAGTAAATATCAACAATTGAAAGCAAATCTCTGCAGCGGAAACCATCAAAACATCAGCCCGTCTATCAGGGCTCCAGTAAAACCATCATATTGTTAGCAATCCCGCAAGTGTACGGGATTGCAGTAGTAATATCGGCAAGACCGGATATCGTCCTCAGGGAATAAGAACTTGTTTGTGCAAATTAAAGCCCAATCTTTCTTTGATTCAAGGTTTTATCAAAACGTTCAACTCAAGTTTGCAATTAGCT
>JAJIYU010013081.1:0-14081 GCA_030144865.1 Tinospora cordifolia
TTAGGAAATTTTTGCTTTGTGATCAAGAAATTTTTGCTTGGATGTTAAATGTTTGTCAGAAAGTTTTAGGTCTTTTCTGCTTTTGTTTTTGGTCTATATACTGCAACTGCTGCCCAAATACTTTGGAAATAGTATATGTATGACCTCTATCAAGCATAAAAAAACTCAAGTGATCATTTATGATTGAATTGTGGTTGAAAACACACACACACAGACATTGAGAATGTAGAGGAGAAATCTAGTTTAGATTCTAAAAGTGTGTCTAAGCTCAACAGGTGGTAGTTATAGCAGTTAGTGATGTCAAAATAACTGTAATTAGTTAGAGAAACATATGCTGCTTGTTGTTTTGTCCATGTGCAGGTCAGTAATCAGTTAAAAAGACACTCCTCTGCATCTTGTAGGAATATGTTTGGGTTTTCTTTTTAACTATTTCTTTTTTCTTCAATGGCTTAAAGCATGAGGCATATGCCCCATGCCAGTAATGGGCTGTAAGGAGTGGTTTAAGCAGATCATAGGAAGAAGCAAAACCAACTTTAGGCTTGTTTGATATTCGTATTGCTTTTGTTCTGTTTTGATTTTCTTTGGCAAAAACAAATATGACTTGATAAAAAGTTTCACAAGAGAAATGCCCAAACCAAGTCACTGTAGCAAACAATGTTAGATGTAGAGAAAACCATAAACTTCAAAGGAACAAACATCCAAATGAAATCAGTATAATGTAGTCAACCCACATATATACATTCACTTGATTTAATCAATGAATCTAATAATTAATTAATTAAATCAAGTGCATTCAACTGTGAATTTTTCAGGTTTAGACAGTTTAAAAATATTAAGACAACAAGTCTTAATTTCCATGTATAGCTTATTATTTCTCTCTTGTATAAAACCTCTTTCTATAGTAATTAAATTTGTTTCTTGTATAGCAAATTAATTAAATCTATTTTGTTTTTCTTTTGCTTTCAGCATTCAGTTCATATAAAATTCTTGTGAACTGGTTTAAGAGGTTTCCACAGTAAAAATCAAACGAATTCTACATAGCTAGAGAAAGCTATGCAGGTCGGTAGACATTTTGTTCATGTTTTGCTCACTCTTTGCAATACTATTCTGAAATACACTTATTTATTGGGAAGTCAAACACAAGCATCAGCAATGTTTAACTCCCCAATAATGCCATTGATGAAAATTTTGCAGAATGTAGCTATGTTTGCCTACATGATCATTGTCATCTAGGGTATTTCACTACAGTATGTATCTGATCTTCTATTATAGAAAAAGCAATAGAAAGAGTGGTTTCCTTGCAACTTTGTAAGGTTTTTGGCTTGACAGAAATTAAGGACTCTTATTGGACAACCAATATTCTGCTAGTAGCCTCTGGAAAGGTATTATTGTGAATGCTACTATTTGGATTCTCAAATCCAACTGCTAGGTAGATTTCTTATAGTTTATTTGAGTAGGAATTGAACAACATTGTCATTCATATTACTTCTCTACATGTGAATAACATTTTGAACAAGAAAACTCTCAATTTGACTGTTGCATTTTATTCAATTAAAGTAATTAACTACTTCAATGTGACGACCCACATTTTTGACCATGGATTGACGAATCCGACAATTATGTACTCCATGTATTTCTGGAATTTTAATGAGAAAATACAAAATTTTTCTCAATTTCGGATTAATTATTAAAGGAAATGAAAATAATTTGAGAAAATAAAATTTAAGGAGAAAACACATGAAAGTATTAGAAAAATGTGTTTTCTTGAGGGAAATAATTTATAGGATTGATTTATGAATTTTTGAAATAATTATCGGATTTTTAGAATAGTAAATGAAATTTTTGGGAGAAAAATATATTTTTTGGAGAAATCATTCAATATTTAAACAAAATAATTGAAAAAATGTTGAAATGTTGTATAATGTTGGTATATTGATGGAAAATGATAAATTAGATAATTTATAATTGTAGAGGATGAAAAATGCAAAATTTCGATATATAATACATGTATACTAGTATATATAGGTAATAAAAGAGAATAAAAAAAATGATGATGGGCTCGAACCGGCGCATTGGCCGAGCCTGGGTCGGGCCTGGGGCTCGACCTGAGCGCGAGGACGTGCGCGCAGGCTTGAGCCCGTGCGCCCTTGCGGGCCCAACATGGGCCAGCCCATGCGCCCCAAACACCAAAACCAGCCCTATTTCGTCCTCTTGTGCGATTTTTTTCGGAATTTCAACGAATTTCTAGAGATTTTTGGTCATTTTCAGCACAAAAACCATGGGAGCATGTGGTATTTGATCCATGGTTTTGGCCATCACTTCATGGCCTCCCTTGTGGCCAATCCAGGCTGCCAATTGGGTATTTAGCATGTGATGCTAAGTGCCACCTGGATGCCACATGTCACCCATCCTTTCCATGCAAACCTCTCCCATGCAACAAAACTCCTCCTTAAGCTCAAACCCAGAAAAATTTCAAATTTCTAGAGCTAACTTCCCTAGCTTGGATCTTCTCCAATTCTCCACCAAATCCTACAAATTATAGCTTGAATTGAAGCTTGTGCCAACAACTACAAGATCCTACAAGTGGTTTGTCCAGTCCTTGAGCCGTTTGAAGCAGAAAACACCAAGAAGAGGGTTGTCCACACTGTTCAAACCCAGAAATTTCAGAAAGTGTGTGCTGAAACCATCTTTGGAGCCTTAGACCTTGGCCATTTCCAGTTCCTTCTTGAAAGTAAAATGGTTTACTCCTCTCATTTTAGCATGTATTTTGATCTTCAAGGGTTAGAGAATGAGAAATAAGACCTTATGCATGATTTTAGAACCCTTGAAGTTGGTTACTTACTCACTATCACAACTGTGAAACAGAGACAGTTGGAGCAATCTTGGGAAAGCTTATTCTTGAACCATTCTAGGCACGTCCCTAAGGTAAAAGTCCATCATTCTACTCCTTATCATGAATATTCAAGTGTCCATATGGTAGAAATCAGAAATTGAAACGTTTTATGTGTGGTATAAGTCATTGTCGCTAACTGTTAAGACATACTGTTGCAACAGTGCCAACAGAAATAGTTTGGGGCCAGAATAGGAGCTATATTCAGGACACCTAAAGGCACCCTTTTGAACTGGAATCAGAGGCATTGTAGACTCCATAATAGAGGTTCCATAAAGGTATAAAGACTTGACCTTAAACTGTTATGGATGTGTCTTATTATACATGCAAATATGTCATGATTGTAGGGTGCTAGAGCAAATTTCCTTGTGTTCTTTAAAATATAGCAGAATATTGATGGAATGATAGGCATGTTTTCGATGTTGCATGCTACTGATTCGAAGTGTTTGTGATTAGTGAATGTGTTATGCCCTATAAACTGTAAGTAGACACTAAGAACAACCCATAGAATGGTGATTGAATGAGAGAAAATAACACTAGAAGATAGTGGAATCTATGAACCCCGAAATTTTCTGCAATCTGTCCGAAATTTCTGAAATAAAATTGACTGACCAAAACATGATAGATTGAGCTGAAATTTGGTGGAGAGACCCCTAGATATGATTATAAGTTTCCTACAACATTTCAGAGCATCCTGATGTGTGTAGCTAGGCCAACTGAGGCAAACAGTCACTGCCTGTCACAGGAGATATGGGGTCTGTGCAGTTTCTGTTATCATGCTTAGAAACCTTAGTAAATGAGGTCCAAAAATTATAATTTAAAATTTTGGGGAAACCTTAGGAAGTCTAGAATAGTTCTTCAAAGTTTGGTGCAAATCCGATAGATTGATTGCCTGCAGAAAAATCAGAAAAATAGTTGCGCAAATAGGGTCATAGGCTAAGGTTTGTGCCTAAGTAATAGAAATTGGGAAGATTGGCCCTTTTTGGCCCAATTGACACCATAATGACCAGAATTGACCCTGTGTGACCCTGTTGACCAGCTAGGTCAGCAAATGATAGGTTGACTAGGGTTGACCAAGATTGACCAAGGTCAATCAAATGGACTTGGTAACTAAGGCAAGGTGAATGAACATTTGTAAACTATTCTTGACTAGGTCAAGTAATTGATTAACCAATGATATAGAATTAGAGTGAGCCAAGTTCCATATTAATGTTAAGAAGTTGCGTCGATTTCGCAGGACCCAGTGCTAGCGGGACGCGACCGGGCGCGAGAGGAGTGCTGGTAGCGGAGCATCCCTGTGAGTAATGTTTTCTAACTCATTTCTTAAAGCTTGTTATTCTGTGCATTGTGAAAATGGTGTTACATATTGTGATGAACTTGCATCCTTTGAATGAGTTTTAAATGAGAAGTGCACCGAATGTCGGGGTCCGGAAGCGGGTTAGGGTATTGGATGTGGTAGAGCAATTAGGGCGAGTTGTCACCCTGATAGTGACCACCTAGCACAAAGTGCCTATTGAGGGGTTTTGTGGGCTTACGATGATGGCAACAGCAATAAGTCCTAATCGGGTCGTCACGATATGCCTAACTGTCTACAACTCGTTCATGTATTGATTGGGCTCCCATAGAGCATCGAGTGACCACCTAGCACAGAGTGCCCTGAGGGGGGGGGGGGTTCTGTGGGCCCAGATTTGGGTCGTCACCTATACACCTAACCATCGGGTTTCTCCCACTCGAGTGATTTTAATCGCCTCGGAGAGCTTGCGAGCCTCGGCGAATGTTTTCATTTTTTAACTGCTTTTAATGAAGGTGCACGACTGCATTATGACTTTGAATTGTGTTTCACTGTTGCATTCACTTGTATAATATTATTGCTCATGCATTCATGGCACATGTTTTAACTATGGAATACTTGTTTTAAGTTTGAATTAGACTGCATTACTCACTGAGCCGCCGTGGACATTAGGCTCACTACTTTAACTTTTCAGGTTCTTCAGCAGCGGATAAGGGCAAGGAAGTGGCCATCGCCTAAAGTCGCATTCCCTTACTCTTTTGGTAGGATTTCTTGTATTTCATTTGTTGTTATCGTCTTTTGAGGGTTAGGACCTATTTATAGGGGTGAAGATAGCCTGTATATAATGAACATTCTCCCCCGTTACTACACATGTGTAATGATCTGTTTTGGAAATATGAAGTTTTTATTGGTGTTCGTATGTTAAATTTCTTCTGCATTCCTTATGATTACTCTAATAGTGTGTGATGTGGTGTTGTATGTTGAGGCTTAACAGTGTCTTAGCAAGCTCGGGTTGCGAACGGGTTTGTTGGGACACTGTGTCGGTCGGTTCACCCTTCATCCTAGGGAAGGGGTCCCGACATTCAATGACTGTAATAGGTATTCTTTCATTATCCTACAAGTAGAAACTTTGAATTATTTCCAACAGAACATTTTTATGGCAAGGCGTCTAAACCTCGTAATTTCTTATGTTGTTGCTTTGCTTCCTAGTTGATATGCCCATGAAAATTGAATATCATGCTTGCAATGACGAGAGACTATTAACAAAGATGAAGGTGTGGTTGAGAACCAAAAAAGGCAATGATTTAGGATACTAGTAATCAGAAGGAACTGCTTGCTAGTTTTGATCTAGAAGTTGTGACACCATTAAACTTGTTGCACTTCTTTTTCTTTTTTCTCGTTTAATTGTTGTTCTGTTATTATTATTGTGTCGTTCTTTTTCTTTAAACTCAGGATGGAGACAGTTTCCGTAGTGGTTCCAGTAATATAGTATGTTGTCTGTGTGTGTTAATTTACATCCAAGGGCTTGTTTGTATTGAATGAAGGGTATGTTGTTCATACCAAATATAATCTCATCCTCACTATCACTTATTGTAATTTTTTAACAATTAATATTTTTAATAAAATTATAGTGGTTGATGTAAACTTTTAGCCCTTTTATTATTTGATAGTAATATTTAATATTTTAAATGCAAAACACAAAATAAATAAAATAAAAAATGATATTTTTACTTTATATATAAAATATTGATAGCATTTATAAAATGTTATTGTATATAAATCAAACGTGTTTATTATAATATCGTTTTATGCAAGCTATAACACTTTTATTACAATAGTGTTTTACATATGCTATAACGCTTGTATTACAATATCGTTTTAAAAATGCTATAACAATTGTATTACAATACCATTTTAACAATGCTATAGCACCTGCATTACAAATAGCATTTTACAAGTGCTATAGAACCTGATTTTCGATAGCCTTTTTTAAATGCTATACACTTGTATTACAGTAACATCTCATAAGTGCTATAAAACCACCTTTTTTCATAGCGTTTTATGGGTTATGTTGTCATATTGACCCTTGACGTGTTCCAATTGAGTAGGAATTTTATTCAAATGCGTTATATACAAATGGTTTTCCTATCCCCAAGACTGAAATTCCAGTTGTATGTACATTGAACAAAAAGTGTATTTTTCAAAAACATTTTCAGTGCAAATAGAATACGTCTTTTGTAAAGACGTTTTCGATGTACACTAAAAAGGTCTTTACAAAATATGTTCTTTTTGCAATAGGATTTCAACAGAAAGCATCTTTCGTAAAGATGCTTTCAGTGCACAAAAAGCATTTTTACAAAAAATGCTTTCCTAACAACCTTATCGTGGCCCCTTCAGATTGTGTGGATTTAGCAACAAAAAAAAAACTTTATTTTCCACATGGCACTTACTGTCGCAAAATGGGTATATCTGGCATAACTTTAACAGATTAGATAATTTTGAATTAGTTTTTATTTTTTAGGATAATCAGCAAAATAGCCTGATACATTAGTGATATGTGATTTACGACCAGGTACACAAAAGGATTGGTTGATTATATTGGAGTTAATATGTACATCAGGATAATGTATATTTGTGAGTAGTTTCTAGCATTACTTTTGTATGTTCTGCATTACTTTTATTTTGGTGTGCATGTATGATATATGTTGAATGATATGAAAAATATGGTTTTTTAAATGGTTTTGCATGTTATATTTCCTAAAATCTTCATGATTTGTTTTAAGTTTTCAAGGCTGTGATGGACTTTTTGACTTTAGTTTTTTGAGACCTATTTGCGTTTGTCGAGTAATTACTCCAAACTTTCAAGGTCACTTGGATTTAAGAGCACATATATTAGTTATGAATTATCAAGACATACTTTGAGTTGTTGAGGTGTTTTTTTAGATTTTCAAGGATTGTGTAGATCCATTGAAATAGAATTTTAACTATGCGCACATGCATGATTATGATTGAAATTTGATGGATATATGTTGTTGTGGCACCCTGTTTCCTTAACCATAAAAATATCATAATAATTCCATACATGAAGATATATACATATTCTGTTTTATTTTCATCATTGTATCACCATCGAGAACTGAGTTATTACTACTACATTCATAAATAATCTTCTACACGCAGCAAGTCACATCTTACAAAACCACAAGAATATATAAATAAACTGATAAATAAATTAATAATTAAAACCTTGGGACAACAAGATGACTTACCTGAAATTAATTCACATCAGCAATGGTATTAGACTTTGGCTCCATGGCCGAGTTCCAAATGATAGACTAAAAACATAAAATGACTACTAACTCTCTAGGCCCACATGATGCTGGACTACAAACCATAAACAAAAGACATACCTAAGGTGACTTCATCATTAAGACCTACTATTTGTAAAGAATGACTTGGAGTTGTTCTTCAGCACAAACACTTTCACTGGTTAACTAAAAAATAATAAGCGGGGTCAACTCAAAGAGCCCAGTGGATCATACACAATATATCTCAAGCATTATTCAAGCCAAAATACAGAATATGCACACACTTATCAAACATTAAGCAATTTAAGCAATTCAATTATTTTCAGTTGACATTCTAACCAAAAAGGATTAACCTCGGTGTTCTCCTTACGTAACCAATTTAGGAACTAGGGACACATCCACCACTTCATTCATAAAAATAGTGTTAATTCCAGATTTTTGAAAACATCCACAATGATTAATTGTGACTTACTGCATTGGTACGTGGTTTAGTTTTCTATTATAGTAATCTTAAAGTGTTACACAACATCAAATGTCTAACATGCTCAACATCTCATAATGCGAGAATATAATTATATGAAATAATGTGCAAACATGTAACGGTTGTGCATAAGGTCATACAAATCATACTATTCAACATACAATTTGCACAACATATTTTTGAAACAACATTCCTCATACTTAGAGTCATACAACATGTTATTCATCATATATCATACATGCATGAAATTCATCAAATCCAAACAATAAGCAATCACATGCTAGCATACTCCTATTTATTTAATCAATTAACCAGAAAACCACATTCTATATTTAAAACTCATATAATACTAAAGCGTTATTGTGTTGTTGTTCCAACCGTCTTGAGTTCTCAACCTTAAAGACTGAAACCATTATTCTTAATAATTGAAGCATTCTTTAGTATTTCTAGATCATAGTATTTCTAGATCATAACTTAATTACTTTCTACCCCATATAGTAAACACTGTGCAATTGATAGAATATCAGAAGAGTCAAAGCACAGATTTGCTTTTGTGTACCACAATAGAAGAAAGAAGCACCGTAGTAACCAAAATGCATAAATAAGAAATGAGGAGAAAAGAGGCGCAATACCGTGGTAGTGAATCACATTACCATGGTAACCAAAACAAAAATAAAAGAAGATGAAGAAGAAAAGCTACAATACCGCGCGAGAGAAAAGAGTATTGTGTAAAATGAAAGTAATGATTCATGTATATTTTCTCTTTCTTGTTTTCCTATGCTCTTAACATCCTAATATTTTAAATTTAATGTCAAAGAACAAGAGCTAGGCATTAGAATGGATAGAAACGTTACACATCAACAACTTGCTCGAAACGCCTTGTTGACGAGTTATGCTAAATCTACAGAAGGGTCATTGCATCCTTTGGGGGGGGATCTAAGTATCTATTTTAATGGTGAAATAGGAAAGGATCTCAAGAATTTTTGATGGAGGATTTGACTCTCAAAAGATGGGAAAGAGTGAAGGGAAAGCAATGATTAAAGGAATAGATCAAATAGGATGTTACTTTGCAAACTCGCCTGATGGTGGATTGTGGCGCACAAAATCTCAAACTTTGGTGATGCTTCTTCTTGTGTTAACTTGTGGGACGAATTGGGGAAAGAAGAAGAGAATAGAAATCGACTTTTGAGAAGGGAGAGAGTGGGAGGCTCCAAATTTAGGTAGAAATAGGTGTGACCCTAGTTCCCAGGTTAGGTAATGGTTGTGCCCCTATCCCACTGGAGTCTGGTATATATTACATTTTTCTCGTCTTCTCCAACATGATAACAATGAGAAAACACCAGGGTTAGACTCTTCGATCTAATTAACAACTATTGATGATTAAATATTTGAAACACCTAATGTCTTATAAGTGTTTACATGTTCTACGTTTGATTTAAATAATGTTATTGATGTAGTATGTATGATCCACTGGGCTCTCAAGCTCACCCCAACATTTCAATTTCAAGTGATTTTTGAGACACTTCGAGTTACAGTACGGTTGAGTACTATTTAGATATTCACAAACTTTAATAGGAGGTTGTGATTTGATTTGCTTCATTTCTACTTATGAATATTAGTCGACTAGGCAGATGTTCCCTTTTTATTGGTTTTGTCTTAATGTTTTTAGGAGTTGGTATTGGGCCACATGGGCCTGTCTTCAGACTATCATGTAAATACTTTATGTCTAGTTTTATTCAGTTTAATCCATGAGTTTTGATGAGATTTATTATGTTTTATCTCCTATTGATATATCTTGGTGCGTCTAAGGGATTGATGAATTATTTATATGAGAGCTGGTATGTCCAGAAGATATTTAATGAGAATTGAATGTGAAAAAAGTAACGTCCCAATTCTCGGCAGATGGCATGTGTGCTAGCATTTAATGGTGTGTTTCTCCATGCTTGACAGACGTGACAAAAATGAAGGACCAAGAATTAGGGTGTTACATGCCTCGAGTCTAATTCCAATCACATCAAGTACTTTAGCCTCGTGCTCGAAACTTGAGTTTACAATTTCATGATCTGTGTAAATATATACATATCTCAAAACCAATTTGTTTTAAATCAAATTAGATGAAACCAGTCATCTCCTATCATTTTATTAGTGTTTTATGCAAAGAATACAATTTAAAGCAATATCAAAATTTAAACTACTCACCTCGGGTGCCATGTACGAATGTTTTGTCAACACTCGGCCTAATCTCACAAGCTACACTTGGATCTGTGTTATTCAAACCCAAATTCAGTTTTTCTGTGAAACTTGGCTTAATTCTAGCTCTATGGTCCATAACTAGTCTCGGTCAACTTAGATTTGACATTGTCAACTACTGGTCAAACTTGGTCAATTAGTCAAAGTTAGTCAAATGGTCAAACTTAGTCCATATTGGTCAAACAAGTCATAACTGGTCAACATGGGCCAATTTGGTCAAAATTTCCAATTTTTCATACCCAATTAAATTTCTAGTTAAATAGTCCATATTGCAAGATGAATTTTACAATTTTTTTGTGATCAAACCATACATCGGATTAGTGCAAAAATTACTAGATTTAAA
This sequence comes from Tinospora cordifolia, assembly GCA_030144865.1. NCBI lineage: Eukaryota > Viridiplantae > Streptophyta > Magnoliopsida > Ranunculales > Menispermaceae > Tinospora > Tinospora cordifolia. The sequence goes on from JAJIYU010013081.1 coordinate 10,564, forward strand.
CTAGACCACTTGAATAATTATCAAAATTTCAGTTTGTCTTTTTCTGATAGCATTTAGCAGGAATTTTAAGAGGATAATCAGCCCTTAGCCAATCTAAAATTTTCTGTAACAAGCAATCACATTTTGCCTCAATTAAACTACTTACCCCTCTTATTTTTGGAAGAAGTTTGGTACATTCATTTTTTGTGTGTCCACCAAATTTGAGCTCTAAATAGAATGATTTGGTCAGTCAATTGATTACCTAAAGTTTCAATAGTGTAACAAGTACAACAAAGTTCATCCATTTTTATGAATTTCAAGGATGATTTCTCATCCTTTAATCTCAAATTTAAAAACCATATTCTATATCTTTTGCATGTTTTAACATCATAACAACATGCTCTTTGAAAACACATTCAATTTAGTAAGGATTAATAACCAAAATTCTACTCATAGGTGTCATGAAACACATAACATGCAATCTTTATGGACTCAAAATTTTTCTAACTATTAAAACACCTAATTAACTAGGCAACGTGGCATGTATGTCAAACCATTACTAGAGGAGACTCTAGAAAGAAACTTATATCTTCTTGCCACCTTAAGCACTAAGATTGTGCACCCTTGCAAGGTGCCTTACTAGCCAAACCCACATGGTCTTGTCGCCGACCCTGCCAATCGTATAAATCACATTCCCAAAACTAGAGGTCATGCTGGTTTTTTTATGGGAAAGGGGGGGAGGAGGGAGCAAGGAGAGAGAGAAAGGAGGGGCACATGAGCTGGCCTACATGCCACCCCTAGCCCATACAGGCCATAAGGCTTGTGCTCTTAGGCTCTCCCAACCTTCCTTTTTTTTTCATTCTTTTCTTGTTCTTTTTTTTTTTTTACTTTTTCGCCATTTTTTTCCCAAAACATTTGATACTTGTTATCATTTTTACAATGATATATATGTTTCTAAATTTTCATATGTATTTTGATCATAATTTCTCCAATTTATGTAAAATTTGGTTTGAATTTCTAAAATTTTCTCATTGTTGTAGGTACAATGCTATCAAATATGTGACACCTCTTGTACCAAGAATGAGGGTCGTTGCAGACTAAGCAATGATCACACCCTTGCCCTTGTTCTTAATCAAAAGACTTAAAATTTTAGTAGCATAGTGAGCCCCATTTTTCCACAACAAGATCAGTGAATAATATAGTATAATTTATGGTTTAAAACAAGAATTTCATAAAACAATCTATGTATGCATGAATAGTAATATTATGCGAGTGAATGTAATAGTTATTAAATTTATAAATTCATAATGCAATCGTGTACATTTTATTTAGAAAATAGTTTTTATGACAAAAACACGTGCCAAGGCTCTCCATAGCCTCCAAGGTAAAAAAAATCACTCGAGCAGGTTATCAAACAAATAAGCATATTTTCGTACACTATCTTAAGGATTGGCATTGTAATTAACTCACGTATGGCATTTTTAGATCCTCAAAACCTCTTAATCAATCATAGGACTGGCTCAGCTCACACATCATGCGCGACGACTTTAGATCCCCAATGCCTCTATCACAGCTAATATCATAACTCGTGCCTCAGACCTCAAGATTCAATGCACATTTTTCATTTAAAAAACCATTTTTGTCTAAAAGTCATAAATGCATTTTAATATGTAATTACATTTTATTCATGTACAAAATAAAAATTTTTAAGTTAAAAAAAATAGAAAACACTACTCACTAGTTAACTTGACTCCCATCATTCTCTCAATCACTAGTTGCATGACATCAACATCAAGTCCAATGCAAATCATATGTTCACTTAGTTTTCATACTAAGACTCAGCTCAATCTTTACTCTACAGTCAAATTGTCAACCAAGGGGCTGACTTGATCAAACTTATGTCTTTCGGGTTAACATGGTTAACCCTCGAGAACTTGGTCCAACTTGGTTAATTTTGGTTAATATAATTGCTTTTAGGCCATATAGTCAACTCGAACTAACTCCATCAAGCTTGGTCAAACTTAGTTAACTTTAGACCCATGCTAGCTGAGATGGTCAACAAAGTCAAATTGGTTAATTCTAGTCAAAGGGAGCAAATTCGCACCTAGACCATTAAGCCCCAAATCCTAACACTTAGTCAAATTTTCTAGTTGCACATCTACATGCACAACATTTTTCCCAATTTTAGTGTAAATTCTTGATTTGTCAGTTTTTGGCCAAAACTTTTCAAATTTAAATTTGAGTCATTAGAGAATCCATATTTTCAAGCACCCAATTCACCCACAAACAAACTTAAACATTTCTTTAACCACTATCTCATCATCATCAAGCATGTACCACCATCAATGCTTGATTCCAAAACCTTTATACGTGGTCTTGAGTTGGTACAGTCTTGCCTTGTTGAGTGGCCTCAAAGGCTTTGAATTCCTTCATGAAAATCCATGTCCTTATCTTTATTCAAATCTAGACAACATATACCAAGAGAAGAAACTCATCATGATTCTCATCGTACACTTACAATTTCATGAATTCAACTTCATACAATTCTTGAGGATGATTTCTTACCTCGCATATGTGAATTCCAAGCTCTAAGATATACCCAAACACCATGAACAAGTCATCAATTCACAACACCAAGCATGTGACATATGTGGTTCTCCTTGAAGTGTAGATTATTTTTTCCTCTTAGCTTAGCATTTAACTCCCACTTGTTTAGCTTGTGTTCAACCTCAAAGGATGCTCTAAGAGTGCTTTCTTAGCTGGAGTTCTAGAAAATGGTTTGAGGAAGAAGATGATGTGGTGGAACACAACTATCAAACAAACACAAGAGGTCTCCACTAACACTCCTTTATATAAGCATGCATGTTTGTGTTTGTTGACGTTGCTTTCTTGTAATTTGGCAAGCATTCAATGGTCCTACTCATCTCCTACATCACCCAAGATGGTCCACCTAGATGCCAAAGGGGCAATCCATTAATCTCCCTCCATCCACCATGTGATTGGACCAAGAAAGAACACATGACAATAAGACTTATGTTTACGTATTTTGAACTTCTCAAATTTGTTTCCAATTGTGCCCTATTTGATCACAAATGTGTCACTCTTATAGTTTGACCTTATTCCAAATAATTAAAAAAAAAATTTCATTTTTCATTAATTATTGAAAACTTTTGGTAATTCTCTCCAATTAAGTGTAAAATAATTAGGAATTTAACAAATTAGATGTGTAAGCCTACATATATGCCCAATTATATCTCTATATATCATTTTTATCACTCAAAAGTAATTTTTGTTATTTTTTGCATAATTTTCTTTTCAAAATTTTTCTCAATCATTTAATATTTTTTCAATTAAATGGGTAAAATTTGAGAAATTTGAAAAAAAATTCATGTATTTTTATTAAAAGTTCAAAAAATACATAGAAGTGCACACATCAAACCCATCGACCCAATGCCGAAAAATATGGATCGTTATGATACATATTTCATAAATTATGTATATCATAAAAGTTTAAATAATAGGTTGATATGATTGAGTGT
>JAJIYU010013082.1:0-14123 GCA_030144865.1 Tinospora cordifolia
ATTAAATGAGATTTCAACCACGTACCGGTACGGGGACTTTCTGTGTTCCATGTAGAATTGGAACTGGCTGTCAATACTGACACCAGCATGGAACGGGTTTCAAAAATGAACTCGCTAGAAAGGGGTTTGAGTTTCAGAATTGATCTCTCCCCAGATTTGGAGCACAGAGAGTATTCCCGTTCGGTCTAAATTACGACTGAATTAATATGTTGGATGAATCGAATTAATCTCTGGAAGTGTTTGATCTGCTTGCATTATCTGGTTGAAATAATGGATTAAATAGATGGAATGATTCACTGGCTGTGCAACTCACCCCCTTATTTTTCACAACAGAAAATTGATCAGCTTGCGCAGAGATTGTTCCTTAGAAAGTTTTTATTTAATTTAATGTAGGGCATATAGGCCCAAGTGAACTCATGTATTTTCAGCTTTAAATTTATTTTTCGCTGTAATGAAATATTGTACTTGGAATTGTTAAATAAATACATGAAGGATCTTCTTTACTATGATGTTATTTTTGTACATAGACTAATGTGCACAAAAACCCTAATGCATTTGGGTCTAAGAAGAAGAAAATGTAGCACGGGCTCATCTCCCGGGTATCTCAAGATTTTTGATCAAATAAAATTGAACCGTCAGATGACGTGGAAGATGGAACTTGGGAGGCATTGAGTCTCTTATAGTGCAATATTCACTAAAAACTCAACTTCTCACGCTCAAAACAATGCCAAACATGCAATGGCCAAATTCACATATAGTAACCACTCAAATCACTTTCTAAACAATTTTCTATAATGAATATAAGACTCATGTGGACACTGTTGTCTTAATGCTAGCCATGGTTTGATCTATACTTGGTCTTGCTTTCAGTCATAATAGTCTACAAAATAAACAATACAACCTATCTCATTGAAACACTTAGTGCCTTAAGTACAATAACATGATCCCCTTTGAAATCATCAATACACATTTAGGTCCTTTTGGCCATATTTATCCTAGTTTATGTCTAATGATGTCAAAAACCACATAAAAGCATGACTTCCACAATCTCAATCTAGGATTGTTGGTGTAATGTCGTGCTACTTTAGTACAATTTGTTGCTTTATGTAGAAGTTGCATGAGATAGTGTTTTTTTTTTCCTAAGTTTTAAATGTTTTTCCTCCACTTTCCTCTCTCATATTTTAGCCCAATATCCTCTAAAAATCAAGAATCCTCACATAAGTCATCAATCTCAATCACTAATTCATCTAATTAAGTATTATTTCACCATCAAAATTCAAGGTAAACATTAAAGAAAATTATTGGCTAAACTTATGCCCCTTTAGTTCATAGTTGATCCACCAGCCTACTTTCAATGTTTTGTCCTAGCTCGTCGAGGCTCCATTCGTCACCACCATGTACTTAAGTCTTCTTTCTCAATTTTGTCCAATGAACTCTCCAAAGTTTGCTCAAAAGAATGTTTAGAAATCAAGGGGTAGGACCAATTTATATAAGGGTGTTTACATGCGAGTATCGTTATATATTACCATGGTAATGCAATTAAAAATAGAATTTTAGGATTTTAGCTCATATTTTAGGAGTTTTAATTGCTCTAGTATAAATACATAATAGAATTAGAGCTAGAGAGGTTGGATTTTAACAGTGAGCACTAAGACAGAGTAGAAAACGGAAGGTTGCGGAGAGAGATCACATGTCTCCTGTGATTTCTCATATGTTTAATTTAATTTTTTGTACTACAAACTCGATTTCAAGTTCAAGGTTGTAATTCTAGAATGTAATTTTGATTGTAGAAACCCTTAATTCGCTATTTTGATGTTCTATTTTGTACCTTGTGTTCTTCATGTTTCTTGTTTACTGGCCATAGATAGGATGATCTTAGATTATTAAAATAACTTGAGAGAGAGGTTTGATCATCAAAGTATTGACCTAGAAAGATCACTGTATCGGGAGATCTTTGATGTAATAGGAGGTTGAACATGAATTAGAGTATATAATATTAGTTTGTTGACTATACACTCGAGAGAGGGTATTAGGAAATTTGACTATTAGATATTAAAACTTATAATGATTGCAACAAGTTTTTGGCATTGTTGCCAGAGAATGGTGTACAATAATATTAAAACCAATTGAAATTGGTTAAATCTTAATTAAGACAATTTTCTTTTCCTCTTTATTTTAATTTTTAATTCATTGGATACACTTGATCTTTTTGCTTTGCTTGTGGTGTTTTAGGTTTGTTGATAAGTAGAGACTCAACTAAGTTGAACGATCCAAACTTATCAAAGACACCAAGGTAAATTCAACTGGAAGTTTGGGTTATATGTCTAATATGGCTAAAAGCAACATATTAATGGTTGGCAATGACGGCGAAGCACCACTGTAGGACTTTTTCAAGCTAGTGTTGGACTATAACTATTCTAAAATTGCTAGAACACTGATCAGTGCTAATAATTTTGAGTTGAAGCCGTCCCTCGTTACTATGGTCTAGCAACAACAGTTTGGGGGTTTGGTAACAGAGGATCCGATGGCATAGTTTTTACTGAAAACGAACTGAGGTTGAGGTTTTTCCCCTTCTTTCTAGGGGATAAAGCACGTACATGGCTGCAGACACTCTTACAGGGTAGCATCACCACTTTGGAAGAGATGTGTCAGAAATTTTTATAAAAGCATTTCACTCCAACAAAAGTTCATCAACTTTGGCGTAAGATTAGTTTATTCAAGCAGTTAGATTTTGAGTCTCTTTATGAAACTTGAGAGAGATTCAAAGACTTATTGAGAAGATGTCCTCAACATGTTTATCTCCCATGCCTCCAAGTGAAAATTTTCTACAGTGGTTTAACTCCACCAACTAGAGCATTGGTAGATTCAACAGCTGGGGGGTCCTTGACGGGAAGTCCACAATTGAAGCCACCTATCTTATTGAAGAAATGGCAGCCAATGCCTATGGTCATGGTTCTGAAAGAGGATGAGTGAAAAGGTTTGGTATCCATAAGGTTGATGAGATTACAACTTTTGAAGATTAGATTGATTCTATGAATCACTGGTTGAATTTGTGGAATGAGTAGCTTGGAAGTAGACAATTTCAGCCACAACAGACTTAGTCCATCCCTACCATAGCTAAAGCAAATAAAGTTCCTTTTACAGAGGAGGGATCTAAAGAGTCGATGATCATGATTAACCGCTTTAACAACTATCAAGGGTAGCAACAAGGGAATCAAATTCTTTACCATTATCATCCGGGAATCAAAAATCATGACAATTTCTCTTATGCCAACAACAAAAATTTCAACATGCCCCATTAGGTTTTGTTCCATAGGAAAGCTTGCAAGAAAAAAAGTCATCATTAGGGAAAAAGTGGATGAAATGATAAATATGCAGGTTTGGTTCTTCAAAGAACTGATTGGTCGAATAGATAAGAATGACGGTAGAGTCTCAATATTGGAAGTCCGAATGGGAATTGTCAATGCAACTACAAAAAGTCTTAAGACTCAAGTGGGACAATTAGCCCAAGCATTTGTGGGTCAACAGCGGGGATCCTTTCCTAGCGATACCCAAGCAAATATGACGGAAAGCTACAAAGTTATATTCAGTAGAAGTGGAAGGGAAATCCAAATTCGACCCCTACCCTCTAGCCCCTCTATGCTAGTTGTTGAATCTAAAAATCCCAAAGGGACCATTCTTGAAGAGCCAACTGGTATAGTTCCCACACATGGGGAAAAGAAGAAAGGTAGACTTCTTGGGATTATGAATCAAGGTAACAAACAACTTGAGCCTCCTCCATTGCCTTTTTCATAGCTATTCCATGAAAAAGAAAATAGATGAGCAGTTTTGTGAAATTCTTGGATATGTTTAAAAAGATCCACGTTAACATTCCATTTGAAAAAGCATTGCAACAAATGCCGAATTATGTAAAGTTCATGAAAGAAGTCATGGCTAAGAAGCACAAACTTGAAGATCATGAGACAGTAAGGTTCATAGAGGAATTTAATGTCATACTTCAGTGGAAATTGCCATAAAAGTTGAAAGACCCGGGGAGTTTCACCATTCCTTGCAATATAGGCGCAACAACAGTTGAAAAAGCTATTTGTGACTTAGGGACCAGTATAAATCTAATGCCGCTTTTGGTGTACTGACAATTGGGTCTATCAGAGATTAAACCAACTAATATAACCCTTTAGCTTGCAGACCACTCTATCAGTTATCCAAAGGAGATCACTGAAGATGTTCTATTTAAGGTAGATAAGTTTATTTTTCTAGTGGACTTTGTGGTATTAGATATGGAAGAGGACAATGAGATTTCGTTGATTCTAAGGAGGCCATTCTTAGCCATTGGTCATGCCATTATAGATGTACAGAAAGGAGAGCTCAAATTGAGAGTAAATAATAACCAAGTAGTCTTCAATATATATCGATCTTTGAAACAGCCTACTGAGGAACATGAATTCAAGAGAACCACTATGGTGCATGCTGGCTCCAAGGTAGTGGTTGAACAACCCAGCCCCCATGATGTTAAGGCTCAGATGCTAAATTTGATAGAGAGCCAGTTGATGACACCAGAGAGCCAGTTGATGCCTTATGTCCACACAAGATTGTTATGGAGCAGTCATATCACCCAATAGTGGAGTATTAGAAGCAATCCAACATTATCATGAAGAATTCCCCAAGGCAAAGCACATAGAAGTAATCTCAGATTCAGTAGGGGTTACTCTATCACAATTAATGCAAAAGAAAGGAGGAACAAGGCGAGACGTTGAGATTGAGATATTGGGCTATAAATAATCTGTATCCATGTCGAGCTAACGACGTTAAACAAAGCACTTAGGCAAGAGACAACGTACTCTCTTCCTTTTTATTTTTAATTTTCTTTTAGTTCATTTTTATTTTTGTCATGATTTAAATTAATTTCCTAGGTATGCATGCATTTTAGCCAAAAAAAAAAAGGAGGAATGGATAGTTCTAGTTACCATGGTACACTACCACGATAACCAGGGGAGCTTTTGTTTATAATTGAGTTACCACAACGCATTACTGTAGTAACCAGAACAGTTACTTATGCACTTTTCACATTATAGCAATACACTATTGTGGTAACTAATAGCTATTATGGACATTTCCACATAGTCTACAACGGTAGTGGATGCACAAGTTCAAAAATAAAAAAAAATGTGAGTTCGCATTACCATGGTAGTGTTTGCACTACCGCGGTAATGCTATCCTATTTAAAAGTATCTTGACTTTTTTTTTCATTTGTGCATGCGTTTTGGGTTTGAAGCTTTACATTCCTCCGTTTTAGCCCTTTCTGATTTCTCTTGCATTTTTCTTCTACAATGTGAGTAGATTTACTTATTTCTTCTATTTTCTATCATTTTTATGTTGTTTTATAGTTAGTTTTCCCATGTTCTATGAGTGGTGCATTTTAGTTTGTAGTATTGTGAGTTCATTCACATTTTCTATTTTTTTAACTTGAGTTTTGATTATTTTTCGATTTGTTTTGCATTGCCTCTAAATTTTCATGCAAATTCACCTCTTTACTTGACTTTCTACTCATTGAGCACGTCCACTTCATAAAACTATTTCCATGTGCCTTATTTGGAGTGTGTTGGGCTTTACTGTGCTATGAAAATATTCAAAATATATTGTTGCTGCCCATATGTTATTTTCACATGGTTATTATATTTTGTTTCCTAACACTTGGTTGCAGGGCCCCTAGAGTGAAACACATGGCTTTCAAGCAAAGTGAATGCACCCCGCAACCCCAAAAGATCAACACCACTTCAAATTTGCGGAATTCTAAGCAAAATTTAATCATATCCAGAACTTTAGGCACGTGATTCTTGAGCAAAGGATTATGATTGATTATGACGAGCGTCGATTAGGCATCACCAAAATTGTGGCTTTGAGGCATTGGGATCAATTGATATGCCCACCCGATGCACCTACAATCTCCATAGTCCAAGAGTTTTACGCCAACGCCTATGAACATGAAGGTTTGAAGGTTTGGGTGCATGTCACTTGTGTCTCGTTTGATGCAGAGGTGATTAATACCCTCTATGGCCTGCCCAACGACACACCTAACAACTTCTTCAAGTATCTACAAGAGAAATTTGATCCTGATGAGGTTTTGAAGACTCTATGTGTTAAGGGTGCTTCTTGGAGTGCACCAACAATCGTCCTATCAGCTTATCCAAGAGCTTCTTCACCACTATTGCCAAGGTATGGGTATACTTTGTTTGTGCTAATTTGATGCCTACCTTAGCCATTAATAGGTCTTAGAAGAGAGAGCAACTTTGGTTTACTGCATTATCAAGGGGGTTTCTGTCAATGTGGGCAAGGTCATCTCAAGTTCTATTAGATACACCATTGACAAGACAAATGTTGGTCTACCACATCCAACAGTCATTACTTTGCTATGTTAGCGACTGGTGTCGCATGGCCATCAGGCGAGCCCACCTTTCGGATGAAAGATCATATCTCTATAAAGATGTTCACCACCACCCCAGTGAAGAGGAAGAGGACTGTGGCTACACCTGCTACATCTGCTCCACCTATGCCTGCTGCAGCATCTACTTCCAATGCACCTTACCTTAGAGCACGAACAGCTCCTTTAAGGGATGGCCTACCTTATAGAGTTCTTCAGTGCGACATTTCCCGAGTTGGCTCAGATGAGGCCTCCTCCACCATAATTGCCCACTACATGTTAAGCAGCAGTGGAGCCCCAGTGCATCCTGATGATGATGATGATGATGATGATGATGATGATGATGATGATGATGACAATGTTGTTGGTGATGTTGATAACCTTGATCATATCACCGAGGCTGAGCTTTTTGGAGACGATGCATGAGCTTTATGCTTTATTTTCTCTCTGGGATGTATATACTTTTGTTTCACTACCGTCTAACTATTAATCTTGCTACTTGAAATTATTGTTATTGTAGTCACATAGTTTTTTTATTGACTGCATTATTAGTGGATTACTTACTAATCATACTTACTATCTTTTTGTTTTATGCATGTTTTTTCTAAGTGTAAGTGTGTGTATGGGTGAGTGTTCTCCTCTATGTGTGTGTGCGTCATATTGAAGTTGTGCTCTTGAGGACAAGGCACAGTTAAGTTTGGGGGTATGTATTGAAACAAATCTTCTTCAAGTCAAGTTATTTTTCTTTATATATTGTGTGATACATTTCCTCTAAACTACATATTTATAGGCATATCACATAACTCTTACTAAAATTCTGTCATGACATTTAGATATCATGAGACATCTAGGCATTTAACATTAGAAAATGAGCATGTAGAGCATATTTGTGTTACTTAGGCTAAATCCATGCCATATTTTTTAAAATTTTCATTGAGTGACATATAAGATTGAAAATTTCTCTAGTGTGATGAGACAAAAAACTAAGGGTCCTTTCAAATAGTAGGTGTGTTTGGTTTATCTAAAATTTGACATTGATAGAATTCTTTAATCATAGGTGAATTGAGAATTTGAAAACTAAAGAAAGTGAGGAGTGAAAATTATAACACAAGTGGAGAGAATTTTTCACAGATTCTTGAAATAATCAATTTTTTTAGCACTGCTTAGGAATAACTTGGGAGGAAAATGAAGTAGGCCATCATTGTTTGAGTTTTAGCCTAAAGGTTGATCCTAGCACTTAAAAATTTTTTGTAGCCAATTTTGAGCCTTGAAGCATGTTTCCTTATAATAAACCTAAATAGTATATAAACGCCTTACCTTTTCTAAAGTTTCAATTTAACCTATTAATGTGCACTCATGGTAATGAAATTGCCTTGTTTGATGATGTAAAGAAGGAAGAGTTACAAACATTGGTGTACATATGTTTTCTAATTTCTTTTTTTAAAAGAATAAAAAAAATGACAAAATTGAAGTACTACAATTAACACTGAAGTACATAGGTGTATGTATGGGTACAAATTAAAGTGCATGTGAAATCATAAGTTTGGGGGAGCAATGAAAACAAGGTTGGGAGTTTGAACCATGAAAACAAAGAAATGTACAGAAGGGGATCAAACATTTAAAGAAAGGATCAAACACCTAAGGGTGTTATTATTGCTATGAGTGTACATTTGAGTTAGAATTTAATTTGTATCACACTCATACCTAGAGCCAAGCGACGTTACAACCTAAAAGAAAGACTACTAATCCTGACTATAGTTTGATTTAAATAGAAAATGGATAGAAGATAGCATTGAGGTGTGTACTTAGGTATTAGTAGAAGATTTCTATGACTAGGATGATGACTACAACACACCTACACAGTCTAGGAGGATTGAGTTCCTGACAGACAAAGGGTGAAGTTGAGGAAGAATGGAGGATGGAATGAAATTCTAGACAATTAGAATAGTCCTAGAGAATTATTAATGAATCATAGGCTATAAGAATGGACAATGGAAATCACAATGATGAGCGAAAGTGAATTTAACTATGTATGGTACGATATTTAGGCTCAAGAATTTGATTATTGTTTGGGGACGAACAATGGCTTAAGTTTGGGAGTATTTTGTTGCATAGCATACTAGACTATAGGTATTTTGCATAGACTAAGTAGGAAATAGGACATATTTGCTTATAAATAGGTACATGAGCATTTATCAGAGCATTGCATGTTTATTTATACAACTAGAGAATTTCAATATAATTTTTATTCATTTATACTTGTGACTTAATGCCAGATAAAGGTTCTTAGTTGTTTGTGCAAGTTTAGCTTAAGCGAAAATAGGTACATAGAAGAAAGAAGATTGAAAAAAGATCCAAGTATAGAAATCCATTGATTACCGTAGTAGAGAATCAGACTACTGTGATAACCAGAGTGTAAAAAGAAGGAAAAACAATTTGATACATTACCTTGACCTACTACTACGATAAACATAACAGAAGTCATTGCAGAGATTTATTATTGTGGTAGCCTACTGTGGTAACTAGAGGGATATTTCAATGCACAGAAGGACTACCATGGTAGTGCGACAATTTACAGTTTCATAATTTTTTGGATTTTCTATTGACTAAGACTACCATGATATGTTACCATGGTGGTGCGATTAAAAATAGAATTTTAGGGTTTGCAACTCGTGTTTTAAGAGGTTTTAATGCTCTAGTATAAATAGACAATAGAATTATAGTTAGAGAGGTTGGATTTTGACGACGAGCACTGAGACAAAACAGAGAATGGAAGATTGTAGAAAGAGAGATCACGTGCCTTATATGATTTATTATAAGTTTAATTCAATATTTTGTGATGCATATTTGATGTCAAGTTAAAGGTTGTAATTCTAGGATGTAATTTTGATTGTAAAAACCCTTAATTCTCTATTTTGATTAATCTATTTTTATGTTCTATTTTATGCCTTGCATTTTATGTCTACTAGCCATAGATAAGACGATCCTAGATTGTCAAACTAACTCGGGTGTGAGGTTTAATGGATTGATCATCAAAGTATAGACCTAGAAAGATTACTGTATCGGGAGATCCATGATCTAATAGGAGATTGCACATAAATTTGAGTTTAGTACATTAGTTTGTTGACTATACACTCGAGATAGGGTATTAGAAAATTTGACTAATAGATGTTAAAATAACTCAGAAGGAAATTTTAATGATTAGTATTATAACCTACAAAATTAGGAAATAGTTAATTAAAATAGGAATTAAAGGGGATTATAAGAGATTTTACTATCTTAGATAATTGATTTATATGATTTTAAAATCAAGCAATGTTTTGATTCTAGTTTGATTAGTTTTACATCATTCACAAATAGTTCATTGCCTTAACAAAATTGAAACTAATAGTGAAGTAGGTTTTAGGATTATTAGTAATTAATTGTTTCTTGAGGACAATATCCGTTATATTATCGTGTATTACTATTGCAATACTGTATATTTGCAATGATTGCAACAACGGTGCATAGTTACCACCTTTTTCTGTTGTTGGAACTTCATTTAGTGTAAACCTTTTCTTCATTATTTGCAAGCATGTATATCACATTTACTTCATTATTTGCAAGCATGAAATCAACTACATAACATGTGTTAGAGCTTGTGATGTAATCTTGGTGGAACATATAATAAATGATTGTGAGAGCTAAACTCACTTCTAATTCTCATGTTAGAATCACCCATATCAAGAATAAGTCTTATGCAGTCGGATTATTTCCCTTTCCTTTACGTACTCAAATAATCATCTTGAACAAGATGAGGCATTAATGGAAACCTGATGTCTCTCACAATTGAAGGATACACACTATGATGTTCATCTTTGCTACACATGTTCAAAACACCCAAAGGATCTAATCTGTTACATCAATTGTACCTCTATCTCTTAGATTGGAGATCAAACTTCTCTTTCTAGTTCTTGAAGGAAAAATATCACAATCTTTTTATCTACTACTTTTAAATTAATGCACCTTATAATCTATAGTTGATAAAAAAAAATGTCATTAGTAAAACACTTGTACCAATTATTTTTACCATAATCCTTCGAAAATATAGAAGTATGTCCCTCAACTCAATCCAAAAGGAACCCAGTGTTATAATAAGAATGATAGAACTTAAAAATATATATAAATTATTATAAACCCGATGGCATCCCTGGAAAACAAAAATGGTATGTATTAATTTATGGAGTATACTTCTTGATGATTGAAATTGGGAGCTTCCATGGGAAGGAATTGTGAATTGTGTGTGAAGTGAAGAAGGTAGTTGTTTTCTTAATAGTAGTTAGAAGGTTTTCTTCCTAGTGGAGATGAGTTTAATGCTTTTCAATGTCTTTCCTAAAAGAAACTGTTGATTTTTTTTTTTGGTAACATTTTGTTTGTGGATTTTGATAACTTTTTACTAAATATGATGATGTATGTTCAAATACATTAAACGCATATTTTATAAGATATGGACAAAATACATTACAACGAAATAATCAATAATTTTCTTAACAAATATAATAATTAGTTTTTAATAGATCTAATAATTGCAAATTAAGATATATGTTCAAATACATTAAATATATATATTTTTTTATATAAAAAATACATATAACAAAATCTAGTAACAATAAAATACTAAAGAAAATCTAGCAATCATTTCAATTATAGGTCAAATATTCTAATGTACTTATTTTACTAATTTATAAAGCTAGTTTTTAACAATGTTATTTACCAATAGTAATTATATTTGTATGTTAGTTATCATCTTATTATACAGAATAATAATATTAATAAAGAGCAAAATACTTTGACAATATGATAAATATAACACTTAATTATTTTAGAGATGATTCTCTTTTACTATTTTTGGAAAGAAATATTGATAATAATGCACTAGTAGGAAAAAGCAGTAACAAATAGAATATTCTTATTGTCTACTAAAACAGATATCCTATTATCATTATTGTTTTAATATCTAATCTTGTGAGATTTGGATATTAAAAGTAAAGCATCATATCATTATTATCACATGATTAATAAATGGGACACATTTTAATTTATAATATATGAGTTATACTTATTTACGACACGATTCATTTATGATACAATATTACAAATAGTCACCCCTAGTTTGAGTCTATTTTGTTTTATATTTAAAATTAAGACTGGGATAAAATTACACAAGGACTCAAATTAATTTTGGGTTATTAATTGTTGAAGGAAATATGAAAAATTTATAAGGTGTGATTATCTACCACACATAAAAGACTTTCACGCCCGACAAGTCTAAGGTTATAAAAGTATCAGCATACTTAAGAATGAAATATTACAACTAGAAAGCATTGAAGAAAGTGGAGAAATTTGCTAGGGTTGTGGGGCAGATGAAAATTATTCTTGATATGATTCACCTACTGTCCACATTTGTAATCGTTACCCCAAAAAAAATAAAAATAAAAAATAGAAATTAGTGGACTTTGATACTGTCATTGAGTGGAGATGATTGTAGATTCTTCCACAAAATTGGTGGTGATTTAACAAACAAATTAAGCTAAATAGGGTTGAGGATTATGGGGGTTATATACCCATGGTGAGAGTAGGTTCGGCTTTTCTTGGGCTTTTTCCCACCATTTCGTTTTCTTGCTACATTTGAATTTTTTTTTTTTTTTTTTTTAACTAATTTTGCTATTGCTCAAGCCATTGGTGTTCATAGTTAATGGCCTTATTTGCCAAATCTCTTAAGTTATTATCTAGTTGAAGAAATGTTTAAGTCCAAACTGATATTGAACGAAGATATTTTATAACTCTTTCAACCTTGTCTCTTTTTGTATATTTCATTGTAACTTGTAAGACTAAAAAGATTGAGAGCTCTTGGGTGAACTTTTTACCATGCAATATATATGTTATTTTAAAAGTAAAAGACATTATTATTATTGTTGTTGTTATTATTATTATTTGAATTTGTGCAACTGTTCAAAATGCAACCAAATCCAAATAATACTTGTTATAAAAATAGTACCTAAGTTAAGCGTACTTTCTCTTTAACCCAATCCAACCTGAGCTATATATGTTGTTCAAGATGATTTCAAGTTTTTCAAAAGAAAATGGCTAAAAAATTTAGAAATAAAATTACAAAGGTTTACAAATTAGAGAAAAAGAAGAAGTAGATGACAAAGAAGAATAAAAAAAAGAAAGAAAGAGAAGAAAGAGATTATGAATTTATGATGCAAATCCAAACCTCCAAATTAAAATAAGAATTAGCTATTTGAGAAACCAATGAACTCTAAAAGACAATTATCAAATTACTAAACAATATGTGCTCAATACAACCTTCGTTTTTGTTTTTCTATGGCATGTCCTTAAGTTAACTTTATACACACCTCAAAATTAATAGTTACTGTAAAATTAATGGAAAAACTTTCATAACTTAGTTTTTTCAGCATGCTCCTTTATTGCTTAACATTGAGCCTTCACTAATAAAACTTGCTTAAACTTAAAAATTAATAAGCACCAAGCATGTTTTTACATCACGTCTAATGATCTGCTGATGATTTTATAAAATAAGTTCAAATACTTTGGATTACTTTAAATGTGAAATCTTTTATATGCAAACTCCATATTATTATTTTCACGTTTATGATGAACCAACTGTAAAAATTAATAGTTAATTTGGATTCACATTTGGTTAATCTATATATGCCGTGTGCTCCTTAAATCATACATAAATTTTTTGTACTAGTATTCCATCATTAGCTTAGGTATCCTTTCATTTTAATTTAATAGACAAATATTAATGATTTTGTTATTGTGATAATTTTTTGTTTTCACTAATATTTAACAAGTGGTGTTATATTTTAATATAAAAACAAAATAAAGATGCTTTATGAAAGGTCCATAGATGAGACGTCGGCGATGACATTGTCTAGCGACGGAGTAATATCGACGCAAAGTTGCCTTTGACGAGCTGGGTTGCACCAGTCTTGTGAATTGGGCAGCCGCGATGATTGTCTGGTCTTCCAAGGGGTCTCAACCACCATGGTTCCTCTTTGCGAGCGTGGGCCTGGTTGGGTTGTGTTGGTAGTGGGCTAAGCTGGCCAAATTAGCAAAAGTAAGGCCGTCATAATTTAAAGCTCTGGGCCATATGCTCTTTGCGCCACGTTAAGGTATATATCCATATATCGAACGATTTTCAATTACACGTAAGGAATTCATTTTCCCTTTTTTTTTTTTTTTTTCCTTTTTGAATTTTGGCATTCTGTTTGGAAATTGAAACATTGTGGAGCCTGATTAATATCAGAAAGAAATTTAGAATTTCATGATGAATCCAAATTTGAAAATTTCATAAATTATCCAAATTTTTATTAGAAATTAAAAACTTTGGTATTTCATTAAATAAAGTTACTGAATTTGTTTTTAAGTTTTAATGCAATTGTATAATCTTTGAAAGTTTGTTAATTAAAGCGACTTGTTGTCAAAGCAACTTCTCTCATCAAAATTAATTTAACTTAAAATATCGAAAGGTATTTTTATATATTGAGTTTATGCAAATATTTTAAGGTGACAACTATGGTTAATATAGCAAAGGATTTCTTTGTAGATCTTGAGAAGAGGTTAACCAAATATAAAAAGGCTAAAATAAATATACTTTTAGCAAGCCCCATGTAAATTCCCCAATTCTCTAATCTTT
>JAJIYU010013083.1:0-14119 GCA_030144865.1 Tinospora cordifolia
TTTTAAGCATATTTTGCTGAATATTTGTTGTTAAAAACCTTAGGTTAAATCATTCAACCTTTAATACTTAAAACATATACTTTAATCTATATGGATGGTGATGCGAATCATTAAGTTGACTAAGATGATGCACATATACTTTAATCTATGTGGATAGTGATGTGAATCATGAAGTTGACTAAGATGATACAAGGAAATTAATTGATGCTGATGTTTTGCATCTTCCAAGTGGGTTGATTACAAAGGTCTGTACCAAATGACCTAAAAGAAATATTACTTGGGTTGGTTTATGATATTTAGGTCAAACAAGATATTGGTGGTTTTGCAAACTTTAATATAGATTTCGATAAATTAAAAGAGCTATAAATATTATTTAAGTACCAGACGAGATGGTTAAAACTAAAGAGCTCCAACTTAAATATATGTGTGGACCAAGTTATTCAAAAACATAATTTAATTTATTGAAAATAATAAAGTTGGTTTATTACTTATCACTATAGGTTGCACAAAAGTAGTCAATTTTCTAAGTGTTATTAATCTTTTTTGTCGTGTAATATCCATGCAATAAGTGGTTTTATTTTGAAGTTAATGCATTATCCATAAGAGTTCATATTGAAGTTATGATATTAAGAGTCAATTAGTGTAGAGTCTTCAATTCTCATAAAATTAAATGTGTAAGTTAATAGCTATTATTTTGTGAGTTTTTACATTCCTTGGAGTTACACCCATGATTTATATAATTGGCTTGCTCCTTTTTTCATTTGTTTCTTCCTCTTTCTTTTTCTTTTCTCTCTTTTCATTTGCTTTTTATTCTCTTTCTTTTTGTATTCTCTTCTCATTCTCTTTTTTATTACTCTCTTTGCTTCTTTTTTCCTCTCATTTTCTTTTTTCTTTTCTTTCTTTTTTTCTTTTCACTCTCAGTTGTTTTTCTACTCTCAACTTTGCTTTCATTTTTCAACTTAAATTAGTATTTAAAGACCTATTGAGATGTAATACCTAAAATTTTAGTGTTGTAATACCCGAAATTTAAGTTTTAAAAAATTACTATTCAAATATACGGTACTATTCAAAAATACAGTTACTATTTTTTCTGCAGACAAATTAAGATTCGATGGTTACTGTAGCTATAGTAATAGGCACTGTAGCTACAGTAACAAACTATTAACTACTGTTTAATTTCATCTTTTTTTGCCAAAAAAATCTATATAAACCCCTCCCCCTCATTCTGAAAATTCATTCCATCAAGAAAGAAATAATTTCTTTGCTTACTCTCTTTTCTTCTCTTGTTCTTCGGCTGTTTGAGACAATAAATATAGTAATAGGAAGGAAAAAATTTTAGTTTCTGCATAGCAGTAGTGAAGATTTACTGTTGAAGCAATTGGAGGGTTCTTCTGATCAAAGCAAGTATAATAACTCTGCTCTAATATCTATTTAAGATTAGAGATGTCGTTGTTCATTTCAGTACGCATACGTAGTCTACTATTCATATATACGGTATTGTTCATACGGTACTGTTCATTGTTACTGTTTAGCATTATTCATATATATGGTATTGTTCATATATACGATACTGTACATATGTACTGTTCATGGACAGTTATTAAATCACATTTTCAAAACGTAAATCCTAAAAACTGTTGGTCAAAGACTCGAAACAAGTTGAAATAATACTATAAGGATTCAGGGAATCTACTACTGAGGTAGAAGTGATTACCTTACTCTTTAGTATTATTTGAATTTTAATGCTGAATATGTGATATTTACATTATTTGAATGCCTAGAAATATGCAATGATATTGATTAAATGATTTGTGAAAGATTTTCCTTTCTTTTAAATTTATATTGCTTATAACCAAGAGAGTATGCTCTGTAGTTGCGTCTTGTATGATCTTCTACATTAGAAATCGAAAGTCATTATTTTCATTTATGAAAGTATTGTTTTCATTTATGCAAGTATTGATTTATGATGTCACACTGATGGAATGTTTAAATATTGATGAAATATTTATCATGTTATGTACACAAAAATAAGATTAAATAAAGATTTCAACCACTTACTGACGCGGGGATAGATGTCCTTCGTGTGTGTTCCATGCAGAATTAGAACTGGTTGTCAGGATTGACACTAGAGAGCACTGGGTTTCAAAAATAACCCCACTTCACTGAGAAGAGTTTAAGTTTCAAGATTGATCTCTCTCCCCGGATTTGGAGCACAGAGGTTAACCTTTTCGGTCTAATTAACAACTGTTGATAAATAAATGTTTGAAACGCCTAATGGATGATAAGTGTTTGCATATTCAGTGTTTGATTTAAATAATGCTATTGATGTACTGTGTATGATCCATCAGGCTCTTGAGCTCACCCCACTCATTTTTTTTATGTAACTATTGAAGACATCGCCCTAGCAAATCAATGTAAATTAGTAGTAGTGTGCTTCACAGTATGAGGATAGCAGAAAATGAACTGTATTATAAGGCTTATAACCCACTATATTTGATCATGTCAGATATAGATAGTATTTGTATTATCAAAAGTTGGCTATGGAGCCCACAAAATTGTTTGTAACTCTGATTATAAATTAATGTCTTCAGTTATTGTGTAATCCCGAAGTTATTTTTATTCTATTTCTAAGCAATTGTATTTATCCTGTATTTTGTACCTTGGGATATGATCTGGTGAAACTAACAGATGTGTTAGATGATGTAAAGAAAAAGTAATATTCTCAGTTCTTAGATAGAAAGTAGGATTGACTACACTCGAAGGTAATGACGTCTCAAGCTACGAGACAACCACGTCGCCTAAGACGTATGTGACAGATTCAGGAGCTAGGGTGTTATATGCGAAGTTAAAGGAACAAGAGTAATTATTATGATTATCTTTTACAAATGAGTATTTATTCTTAAATCCATCATGTATCACCTTTTGATCAAATTGTCAAGGCCTCCGCAAAAGAATATGACCAGTATGCATAGGAACTACATCACATAGTTCTTCATTTTGATATTTTCCAATTGAAAAAGAAACTAAAACTTGTTTGTTAACCGAAACTTCCCCATGATAATTCAACAACTACAACTTATAACGTCTACGGTGTTTAAGAAGAGGCAAGTTAATATTATCCACTAATTTAGTGCTTGCAACACTTGTGCAACTCCCCTTATCTATAATCATACTACATACCTTATTGTTTATATGGTAGCAAGTATGAAAGATGTTCTCTCATTGTTGCTCCAATTCATCTACTTTGATTTGAGAATTCAAGACATGCCTCATTGCAAGGGGTTTTTTGCTAGATATTAGATGTCATCTTCACTGACATCCTCAAATGAAATAAATCTTCGCTCTCACTTTCTATCCCCATTTCATCATCAATGTCAAGGATCATTGATCTTTTGTTTGGGCATTGTGAAGCAATATGTCCTTTATTTTTTCACAAAAGCTTCAATGATGACTTTGGATGTCTCCTTGAAGACAATTTTATCGTCTTTGTTCCAATTTGGCCTCCAATAAAAACTAGAAGTTGAGGCAGACTTTGATGTTCGCTTCTTTTTCAATCTCCTTTCTACATTTCTCGCTCTGTGCATCATGTTTTCTAGCTCAACATAATGGTGAAGATCTATGACATCAACTATCTCCTGGTTCTACCTTTTTAGAAATCGAGTCATTGTTGCTTCTCGATCTTCCTCCACATTAGCCCTTATTATAGCTACCTCCATATCTTTATGATATTCCTCCATACTCTTTGAATTGTGTAACGCTTTGTAGTTTGTGATAAAAGCTCTCTATAATAATGACTAGGTACAAACCTTTTCCTTATTAAAACTTTCATTTCTCTGCATGTTTCCATAGGTTACTCTTGATTTCTCCTTTTGTTGGTAACTAGTTGATCCTACCATATAATTGCATAATCTTGAAACTCAATTACTATTAATTTCACCTTTGTCTCGTTTGAGAAATTATGACAATTAAAAACCAACTCAACTTTTTCTCCCACTTCAAATAAGCTAGTTGTTGAGATCTCTACAAATGTATAGGATCACAATAGTAATACACGGTAAATACTAGATTATTGTCCTCTAAAAATGGTTTATGGTTAAAGTCTCAAATCTCAATCTAATTTCAGTATTAATTTTATTAAGGCGTCAAATCGATGTTTTAATACTTCAAACTAAAATTAAACTGAAAGTAAACAATTGCTAATTTTTAATATTGTAGTAATTAGGATTCTTGGATAGTAAAATATCATATATTCACCTTTAATATTTATTTCAATTAATTTAAATTATTTTCTTGTAGGTTATAGCACTATTAATCAAAACCCTCTCTTAAGGTGCCTTGATCCTATCAGTTAAATTGCCTAATACCCCCTCCCGAGGCGTACAGTCAATAAATTAATGCATTAAATATAAAAATTACGTGCAACCTCCTATAAAATCAACAATCACCGGGTCAGTTGATTTAGATAGGTCTATACTCTAATTATCCAATTGTTAAACCTTTCTCCCTAGTTAGTTCAACAATCTAAAATTAGTTTACAGGTGGCCAATCAATAAAAAGCATTAAGCACACATAATATAAAACAATAGCTCAAAATAGCTTAATCAAAATAAAAATCAAAGGATTCTACAATCTAAATTACATCCTAAAAATTAAAATACTTTAGCTAGACATATTTGAGAGAGTACTAAACAAAGAATTGAATAAGGTAAAGATCATACTAGACTAGATTTTGATCTTGTTCTTCAATTCTTGTTCTTCTCTTTTGGTCTCCTCTATTCCGCTCTGTGGCTATCAACAACAGTTTTGAATAATGAATTCTCCTCAAAACTTAACAAATGACATCTATTTATAATGTCTCACTAAAAGACTCGACTAAAAACCCTAAATTATACACTAATATAGGACACCCTAATTGCAAGACCGCGTTCGCACTATCGACTCAAAAACCCAAATTTCCTCAATTCACTTTGTCTATTTCCTACAACAGGACCATGGTCCTACGTCAGTTCACCAAAACCATCCCTAATTTGTGTTTTGCTCGCGTTTTCTTCTTCCAATCAATCAACCCTTGCTTTTCTTCTTATTTAAAAGTTTTCCATTGCACTATTCATGTTCCAAATTTGATTCCTATCGTGGCACAATTTACACATTGTATTTACAAGTCTTGTTACTCAATTTTTCCAGTCAAGCCATTAGTCTTTGGTCATTTTTACAATTATGCCACTCTTTTGCACACAACTTCATGTCCTATGTTTCCAGTCGAGTCTGTATATACATTTCCCAAAATACAATTCTACCACTCAAGATCATTGATTTTATGCACACCACTTGTTTTGGGCTTGATCGAAGTTTTGGGCCTGTTGCAATGTTTGGCCTTGTTTTGTATTGGGCTTTGGCTTGTGTTGGGTATTTACTTGCGCTTGGACTTGCACTCTTTTGTCTTTCCATCTTATGTATACTTGTTTTCAATTATTCTAAACCTGTACAAACAAATATGAATCCTTCCTCAGGCATTAAATCACAAATATAAATGATAAAAACCAATTTAAAATTCTCGAAATACATAAATATATACAATGCTCTTAGAAATGCTTATGTACTTAATTATAAATAAATATATCCTATTTTATACTAAATTAATGCAAAACATATACAAAATATATATAATAATGTTAGTATGCAATGCAACTAACACTAATCTCGGTTTGGTTTGATTGAAACTTTATATAGATGCATGACACTTTCTTGTCAAAAATCAATAGATCTCAGTTGACTGAGGTCAAGACCCCTCTCATAATGTCTTGTCCCTATGAGGCCAGCCAAGAGCCATCTTGACGTCGTCTATTTGTCATACCCAAACAACATTATTACATCAATTGGATTTCATCACAAAAATATATTATCAACAAACTAAAACATGATAAACATACCTATTTAAGGATTTGAATGAAAAACTTTTCAACTATTGGTCACCTTCAACAACATATTATTAGAGAAAAAAAAATGTTTGAATATGAAGCTTTATTTGTCCACCATATGAAATAAACAAAAGGGAATAGGAAGTTATACATGAAAGTAAAGTAAGTGAATTAAATTTATAAGAATGGTGGAGAGACTTAGCATTCGGCCCCATCCACCCTTATAAAATAATAATTATATATAAATCAAAGACAAGGAGCCTTGGGCTTTGATCTTTTAATCACATAATTTATTTTTTAGTTCTCTTAATTTTATACATATATAATTTATATTTATATAGTCTAATAACTGTTTTAATTTAAATTTCAAATTAAGAGTTTAATTAACTATTTTAATAGTTAATTGATTATTTTTAACTAAATTTTGAATTTAAAGATTAAAATTTTAAAAAAAATCGTGTCTTTTAATATTGAAAGATATGGCTATTATCTAAAAAGGCACAAATAGATCTTTTCGAGGAAAATAATGCATTGGCTCATTTTTTATGAATAAAGATATTATATTTGTTTCTCATAAATTATGAAAAATTATTTTATTGTATTTAAAACATCAAATTAAGATCCAATTTGCTAAAAACCATGATTGTTGTGTTGCAAGTGAATATTACAATCGAATATTGGGAGATAGATGATCAACAAACTTCTAAGCACACTTCAAGGAGTGAATTTATGTGTCAGGACATTACAATTTATGTAAGCTTTTGTCAATCTAGTCCAATTTTAACTTTTTTTATTCTTATTATTATTTTCTTTAATTTCTATCATTTGTTGTCTTATTATCTCCAACAATTTAAGAAAAAAAAATCTTTTTAAGAAAAAATTCTTTTAGTTCTTTTGAATATCATTTTAAAGTGTTGATATGCTATTACATTTGGTTGACAACTTTTACAACCATGGCCACTCAACCAACCACTAGCACTATCAATCTGAAGGAAGAGATACCCAAAACAATTTTAAGGGTTTAGAATTCAAGAGATGGCAACAAAAAATGATTTGTGGGTTGGAAACTATGAACATGTCACGTATAATTAAAGAAAAAGTTCTAAAAACAGACTAAGATCTAGTGTTTAAAAAGACTTTCATGAAGAATGAGGAATGGAAATAGTTTGATTTCTTGTGTAGAAACTACATTTTAAATAGATTGGATGATAAACTCTATGATATGTATTTAGGATGTAAGACTACAAAAGATGTTTAAGACTTTCTTGAAAAAAAAATATAAAATAAAAGATGTTTGAGCAAAGAAGTTCGTTGTTGAAAATTTTCTCAAGTATAATACGGTTGATTCAAAGTCTGTGATCAAACAAGTTGAAGAACTTCAAGTGTTGATTCATGAATTACATGTAGAAGGGTGCATAGTGAATGAACCCTTTCAAGCAGGTGTCATCATAGAGAAACTATTTCCATTTTAGAATTACAAGGTCTATATCAAACATAAATACAGAGAAATGTCCATTGAAGAACTAATATTGAGATTTTAGGTTGAAGAAGATCACATAAAGGAGACAAATTGATGTTCTTGTGGTCGAAGCAAAAACAAATGTGGTTGAAGAGTAAGCAACTAGGACTAAGTTTTTAAAAAAGAAACACAAAAAAGAGGGAAAAAAAGAAAACCAATTGGCACCAAAGGGAAGAACTTCAAAAGAATCAAGAGAAGTTGGGTGTGTGAAAAAATTGGACACAATGGTCAAGATTGTCATCTTATGAAATATCAGAATTCTAGAAATTCGAGACAGAACAATCAAGCTAATATTGTTGATGTGGATGAAAAATCTTATTGTTTTTGTGTCTGCAATTAACATAGTATCTAATCTTGAGGGGTAGTGGATAAATACTGGTGCTACAAGGCACATCAATAGCAACAAACATCTATTTTTCAAGTATAGTCTAATTGATGGTGATGAAAAGCTTTACATGAAAAATTTCTCTTCTTTAGTGTGTTGAAGGAAAATGAGCCATTATGCTTAACTTCGCTTTTTGAAAATTTATAAAGTTAGTTGATGCGCTGCATGCACCCAAAATAAGGAAAAATCTAGCTTATGGCTCTCTGCTTAGTAAGAAAGGGTTGAGCCTTGAATTTGAATCAAGCAAATTTGTGCCCACTAACGATGACATGTATGCTGGAAAAAGGGTACGTAGCCAATAGTTTATTCAAAATGAATGTAATGGTTATCAATAATAATAATAATAAGGGTTATATTCTTTTGATTTATGACATTCTAGATTAGGACATATAAATTATGGATCTATATATAGGATAATTACTTTGAAATTGTTATCAAAGTTTAATATAGATATAAAGCATAAGTGTGAAATGTAACACCCCGAACTCTGGTCACCCAATCGCACTAGGACCAAATGACGAAAATGCCCTCAAGTGCACCAAATACAAAAAGATAAATAAACATTTGATAATAATACGAGGTCCACCAAAGGTCAGACATGTTATGTCATAACCACATCTCAACTAATGACCATAATGTGCATCAAATAACATTAATCATGATGCAATAAATAAAATGATGGATAATATCGTAAATTGGCTCTCATATAAGGAATAAAAATATGTTTATGAATAAGTCTAACCCATTGGCTAACACATTACTACTGAAGTAAAATAATTGACAAATGATCTGAAAACTTAAACATTAGCCCCATGGCCGACTAAAACTAGATCAAGAAACTCCATTAAGGTTTAGTAGGTGACTCAGGTTCAGTATGTACTTGAAAATAACAAAAGAAAATTGGGTGAGTTCAAAAGGAGCTCAATGGATCATTTCAAACACATCTCATGTATTATAAAAAAAAAAACACCTATATGTAAATACTTCCAACACATTAAGCGATTCAAACAACTCATTGTTTTAGGGTTGATATTAAGATGATGAGGACTCTCCTTGATATTTTCCTTCTCTTAAATGAGATATCCAACAATTTAGGGTATAGTCTATGGACACATCCTAGAGTAAGCATCGACCCTCGAGGACACTTTGTCAAATGGCATCAACTAGGGACACCTCTAAGGTAGGGTCATTCTATGAGCACACCCTAAATAAAAAATATGTAGCGGTCATACATGAGAGTGTTACTATACCAATCTATGACCCTAACTTAACTTATTTCTAATTGGAGAGTGTTTGGTGGAGATCGAATAGGGACACACCACGTTGAGCCTATTTAGTAGGGACAATACCCATGATAATCAAATATAGATATGCCAGTTGGTACGTGTTTGGTTTCTTAACCATCTTTGCTTAGTTGAAAGCATGTCATAGATAGAATAATCGTACACATGCAAGGTTCATATCAATATGTAAATCAACAACAAAGTTCCATCATTCATATCATGACATAATAAATAATTTAAAACCCTAGCATACTTCTAATCATACAATCATTTATGCATGCAAATCGACATAGAATCAAAGATACACTACATGAACCTAATCATAAGATTTACCCAAAAAAAATAAACTTATTCATATTAAAGTTTCAATAATTATAGTATAAGAGAGAGTCAAGAGTCATTTTCACCTACACTTGCGTTCCGTGTTCCTCAAGATTGTAACTTGATGCTAATCTACTGAAGTTAACCTAATAAGTTCCAGTTTTGACTTTAATGTCCCATTTCACATCCAAGTATTATTAAATCTTTTAAAGTCTATTTATTCTTTGTCATTTAAGAATATGAGACAGTGCTACTGTAACGACCTATATTTTTAGATATTGAGTCGATGAGTTGGACATTTATTTTCATGTATGAATTAATGAATTATAAATGAAAATACATGATTTTAGGGCAATTGTGTAAATTAATGAGTTTTATTAAATGAAAAAATAAATAATAATAATAATAATAATAAATAAATAAGTAAATAAACAAATAAATAAATAAATATGATGGGAAGCTTAGTTAGAAAAAAAAGAATGAAATGAATTAATTGACACACACACATATACATACATACATACATACATACATACATACATATGTATGTATGTATATGTGGTTTAGCATTGAGGACTGGATGTCGTTGTACCCGGAGGTATGTTCTGTGCGAGTATTCAATGGGCCCAGTTACTGAGGATATGTGTAACACCCCAGCTCCCGGATCTGTCACATACATCATAAGCGACGTGGTTGTCTCGTAGCTTGAGACATCATTACCTTCAGTGCAGTCAATCCTGCTTTCTATCTGAGAACTGGCGATACTACTTTTTTTTTACATCATCTATCGCATCTGTTAGTTTCACCAGATCATATCCCAATGTACAAAATAAAGTATAAATACAGTTGTTTAGAAACAAAACAACAATAATCTCGAAATTACATAATAACTGAAGACATTAATTTATGATTAGAGTTACGAACAATTTTGTGGGCTCCATAGCCAACTTTTGATAATACAAATACTATCGACATCTGACATGATCAAATATGGTAGGTCACAAGCCCTACAATATAGTTCATTTTCTAATATCTTTATACTATGAGACACACTACTCCTGATTTACATTGATTTGCTAGGAGCAATGTCTTCAATAGTTACCTGAAAAAGAGTGAGTGGGATGAGCTCAAGAGCCTAGTGGATCATACACAGTACATCAATAACATTATTTAAATCAAACACTGAACATGTAAACACTTATCATCCATTAGACGTTTCAAACATTTATTTATCAATAGTCGTCAATTAGACCGAAAGGGTTAACCTCTGTGTTCCAGATCTGGGAAGAGAGATCAATCATGAAACTCAAACCCTTCTCTATGAAGTGGGATCATTCTTGAAACCCAGTCCAATCTGGTGTCAATCCTGACAACTAGTTCTAATTCTGCATGGAACATACACAAAGGACGTTTGTCCCCATGTCGGTACATGGTTGAAATCTTTATTTAATCTTATTTTTATGTACAAAGCATAATAAAATAAATATTTCGTCAATATTTAAACATTCTATCAATATGACATCATAAATCAATATTTTCAAAAATGAAAACAATGACTTTCAATTTCTGATGTAGAAAATCGCACAAGACGCAACTACATAGCATTCTCTCTTGGTCATAAGCAATATAAATTAAAAAAAAGGAAAATCATTAAATCAATATTCTTGCATACTTCTAGGCATTCAAATAATGTAAACATTACATATTCAGCATTAAAATTTAAATAATACTAAAAAGTAAGATAAACACTTTCACCTCAATCTTTGTGTTGTTATTCCCCCTTGTTTCAAGTGTTCGCCTATCAGTTTTCAGGATCTACGTTTTGAAAACGTGATTTAATAACTATCTATAAATAGTACATATATACAGTACCGTATATATAAACAATACCATATATATGAATAGTACTAAATAGTAACAGTGAATAGTACCGTATGAATAGTACCGTACTTGTGAACAGTAGACTACGTATGCATATTGAAATGAATAACAATATCTCCAATAGAGATAAGAGCAGAGTTATTATACCTGCTTTGATCAGTAGAACCCTCCGATTGGTTAAAAAAAGGTGCCCAACAGTAGATCTTCACTACTGCTATGCAAAAATTGGGATTTTTTCCTTTTTATTACTATATTTGCTGTCTAAAACAGTCAAAGAACAAGAGAAGAAAAAAGAGTAAGCAAAGAAATTATTTCTTTCTTGCTGGAATGAATTTTCAGAATGAAGGGGGGGGAGGGATTTATATAGATTTTTTCGCAAAAAAAGATGAAACTAAATAGTGGTGAATAGTTTGTTACTATAGCTACAATGCCTGTTACTATAGCTACAGTGACCGCTGAATCTTATTTTGTCTGCCGACAAAACAATGACCGTATATTTGAACAGTTACCATATATTTGAATAGTAAATATATATTTGAACAGTAATTTTTTTTTACTCAAATTTTGGGTATTACAACACTAAAATTTTAGGTATTACAACCTACCCTCCTTAAAATAAATTTTGTCCTCGAAATTTGTATTTATTCATGTCAATGTTGTTTGGTTAGGTATTTTCGGTGAAGAGAACTGGGTGGTTTCTTTCGATTGATTGAATAGGTAGGAGATACTTATTCTTTACTGTTGTCTGAAAAATAGTTGTAGGGTCAGTTCCAGAGTGAAGTTCAACTTTGAACTCTTCGTCTCTAGTTGGTGGTAGTCCATAGTGCATTATCTTTACAGAATAATAGTATGAACATGACATCCTAGTGCTAGTGACGCCGACAGGAACAGTGTCGCCGACAGTAATGCTGACAATTACGTCGATAAAATAGTGCCTTTGACAATTACGCCGATAAAACAGTGCCTTTGACCGTAACGTCGACAATTACATCCATAAAACGGTGCCTTTGACCGTAACGCCGACAATTACGCCAATAAAATAGTGCCTTTGACAATAATGCTGACAATTATGCCGATAAAACAATAGTAATGCCGACAATAACGTCGATAAAACAGTAGTAATGCCAACAATAACGCCGATAAAATAGTAGTAATAACGTCGATAAAATAATAGTGATGTCAACAATAACGCCGATAAAACAGTAGTAATGCCAACAATAACGTCGATAAAATAGTAGTAATGCCGACAATAACGCCGATAAAATAGTAGTAATAACGTCGATAAAACAGTAGTAATGCCGACAATAACGCCAATAAAATAATAGTAATGCCGCTATAATAGTATTGTCCCCTCTCTTTTAAATTCTTGGCCCATTCGCACCTTTCACCATTTTGATCACCCTTTTCTCTTGCTCTGCGAAAATGTTCTTCTTCTTTTTTATCTCAGTTATGGTTTCTTCGCTATTCGAGTTTGGTACTTCCTCCATTCCTCCGGTGCGCTCTACCACCATGTTGGTGCCAAAGCCGTCAAGGTTCAAAATGTTGGCTCGTAAGTCCGTTCGTCCACCACCGGTGAAACTCAACATGGATTCTTTCGACGATGATCTTCCACTTGTGACTTTCTTCGCGCGAAAGTCTCAGTTGTCTCCATTCCAGTCGGAATCTTCTCCTAAAGGTAAGAATCCTTTATTCTGTCGATCTACTCGTCCTGATTCATCCCCTGTTTCTCTAACAAAATTGAAAGTTCGAGTCTCTGACCCAATGTGCTCAGAAGCTCCTCCACCTCCTTCAACAACATCAAGCTAAGAGAAACTTAGAGAAATTTTTGAGATTTATGAAATTTAAGAAACTGGTGGTTCTTCTCAAGTGAACCTTTCTCCAATCCAATCTACAATGACTACAGCTCAAGCTAGTGGCTCTAGTGATCAAAAGGTCATCACAGGGTTCGGTAAAAAGAGACTAAGAAGGTTTGTTGGTGTAAGGATGCGGTCTTCGGGAAGATACTCTGCAGAGATTAATTTAACTAAAGGAAGACGCTGGCTTGGAACTTTTGATACTGACATTGAAGCTCCTCTTGCTTATGACAAAGCTATTATCTCTATGAAAGGTTTCTAGGCTAGAACCAATTTCATTTACTGTCCAAACTCTGTTAATCTCTCTTTTTTTACCCCTCTTAGCAATGATGCTAGTAGTGACACTTCAAATGCTACTACTATTAATAGTACTAGTACTTTGTTGTCACCTGTTCAATTTGCTTTTGATACATGTGGTGATGTTTCATCAAATAGGCCTCCTACCTATGGCAGCAAAAACATCAATAACTTCTTTTGCTCCAATGATTCAAGATCTAGGCACTTGGTGTAACACCCCAACCCCCACATTCCTTGAGTTTGGACATAACCACCATTGTTTTGACGGTGGACTTAACCAATTGGCGGGTCGGGCCGGTGTTACTTTACAAGCGACACATACTTGACTTTCTATTTTTCAATACCACATGCCTTAGAAAAAATTCAATAGTGCAATTTCACATTTAATAAAATTAAGGCATTTAAAAGTAAAGAAAAATTCAACTTCTTTCTTAATAAAAGAAAGTACATAACTTTCTAATTCAAGAATAAACCATTACATTGTTTATCAAAATAGATTCATAAACTCAAAATTAAAATCAATTTTCAGCGGAAGTCTTATTTCAAAATTAGGCAACATTCCCTTACATTAAAAAGAAACTTTAAGAAAATAGAAACTTGCTAAAAAGCTATCCAAAATCTCATGATCTTCATGATTTCAAATTCCTGAAAAATAAAAGGAA
>JAJIYU010013084.1:0-14086 GCA_030144865.1 Tinospora cordifolia
GTTTTCTTTTAAAACTTTCCTATTTAATTGAATTTCTTAAATTAATTATCGATGTGAACGAGTTAAAATATTTTGGGTTATTACATAAAGTATTTTTATTTATTTATAATCCACTCAGTAGGGTTGCCAAGTTTGATTCCATCGAAATTCTATATGACACCGTCGCCTCGAATCACACCTGCGACTGTAATTCAAGCGCGTTGGCGTCATCCTAGTCTTTTCCTAGACTTTTAGCCACCTAACATTAATTTCTATCTAGTTTTATACAATTGTTTTCTCTGATACCATTTGCCCCAAATCTCATACCTTTGCTGACTAGCAATCAACCTCTCTAGGGCCTATCAGCCCTTCAGGGTCCTTTATCCTGAAAGAAGGTCAACTATCAGGGACAACTACCAGTACTCATGTCACCCAACTTGAATAAGACAACATCACCGACTCACTTCTAGACTTCTACCCATTCTACCCCTTTTTCAAAATCACATTCAGAAAATTTCAATTTTTGGTGAAATCAAATCTGATGAAATTCATTTTCAGTGAAAATCAAATTTAGTAAAATCTTCATTCCAATGAAATCATATCTGGTGAACTCAAATCTAGCCCAGTGCATCATAATACTAAGCTCTAATACCATATTTGTCACATCCCAATTTTCAACCGGACCTCCGTTTACGTGTTATCTCACGTGTGGATCGTCGCCCGATGAAAATTGGAATGCTACTTAAAATTTTTGTTCTGTCAAAATCTTTTTTTTTTCAAACTACAGTTCATAACCATTAGTTCTCATGTCAATGTTTGGATAATTTTCTTATACAAAACAAAAGAATCAAAATAATTTCTCAATATATTTACTAGATTTCTCAAGATCATTCATAAACAATGCAGCAGAATAATTTTAAAAACTATTATTACAACCAAAATTGTTAAACAAGAAGAGTCATTTAAAGATAAAATAAACCAAAAATCAAATCAACGTAATTACATTAAAACAGTCTAGTAAAAATATATAAAACATGACCTTTAAGTCTCCTATCCCAGATGACCTCCCTAACGAGGCATCCAAGGTAAACTGCGAGTCAACTGACTTAGGTTACGATACTCTAGGTGCATGTGTACCTGAAATGAAGAAGGTGGGAGTGAGCTTGAAAGCCTAGTGGATCAATCCTACACATCACATGCATTATAAAGACCAATCCAAAATATTACAAGCACTTTCAAACATTTATTTGTTTTAGTCGGAGTCTAAGACTGAAAGAGGGTTGAGATGCATCTCGGTATTCCTTGTGATCTAAACCAACACAAATCTTAGGTAACGCCTAAGGCCAGTTACCTGTTAGAGTTACAATCCAAAGGAGTGTACTTACTGCAGCTCGTACCGTCTTCCAAAGACTTCGAGCTGTCACAGTCAGCTCTGGTTGGAAATACCTACGATCCGCCTTGTGGCTCGTCAATCTCAAGCAGTGACATATAGGAGATGTCAGCTTGATCCGCTTCAGGCTCGACAATCGCACGAGTACGTGGATTCTTAATAAACCATCGTCTTATTTTTAGTTTTACAAACAATCTCAAACACATCAAACATCATACAATTCACTAGGAAAATAATTTAAACTATGCATGCAAGTTAACATGATAAGATGCATGAGTGAACAATAAGATCTAGACGCATACGTTCCTAGTCATGCATGCCATATTTGAATAAATCCAAATGCAAGATTATGTCACGAACTAATTACGCATGGATTAACAATTCATCATACATTACACATCATTCATATAAGCCAAACAATTTCAATCTATTTCCTAATAAGATTCTATTAACCTAAAACTATTCAAACAAATGCTTTGAATTTTAAATCTATATAATACATATGAGCAAGGAAGTCACGCCCACCTGATTTTGTCCTTCTTGAAGGCTCCTTGCTTTCTGTCGAAGTACTCGATACTCACCATTGTAAAATCTGAAATTCAAGAATTTATAAAATTCTTAAGTACTTAATTCATATTAGATCTTATTTAGAATATTTTCAAGCTTAAAGATTTTCAACCTAATTATGGAATTTAGATATTAGTTTCATTAATTTTTGGATTATTCCTAAATTCTAGAATTTTGTATATTTTAATTAATATAATTCTCAGTCCTTTGAATCTCCTTAATTTGAATTTAAAACTTTAATAATTTTCTTGTAAGCTTGTTCATAAAATTAAATTTCTAATAATTGAATCTTTACAATTTAAATAATTTATTAATATTATAATTAATTTGGTTACGAACAAAATAAGATTTCTTGATACGTGTTTTGTTTTAGAGCCTAAAATTTTAATTCTTTCTCATGAAAGATTTTAAACTTCTAATGTTGAATAAAACTCTTACTGTGTTGGAAAACTTTTTCAATCATAATTTATAAGATTTATTAATTAAAATTTTCAACCCAATTAATCCTCATGTTCAAGAATTAATAAATACTCTAATATTACATTTGTTTAAGTTGAATTATTAAATTACTATTCCGAACTAATTTTTATAATTGATTTAATTAATCCCTATTTAAACAACGATATTTTATTATATTTTATTTTCATCTATAATTGACTAAAATAAATTTCATACTTTCTAGGATTTAAAATTTAAAATTTTTACTTTGTATCGTCTTCTTCATGTGAACGATGCCAACGACGAACTCACATCCAAACGAAGGCACGTTCAAAAATTTATTGAGTTCCAAGTCACAGTCCGCATACCCCCAAACCATCCTTTACTCATCTTGGAGCACGGCCAACATCCAAGATTAACGTCCACACCCACAAGTAAAAAAACATATTACCACCAGCAACACAAAATTTACGTTTCCACTCTTGTTCTTCACGGATCCGTGACTGCCATGCCAGAAATTTATTTTTTCTGGTTT
Source organism: Tinospora cordifolia (assembly GCA_030144865.1). NCBI lineage: Eukaryota > Viridiplantae > Streptophyta > Magnoliopsida > Ranunculales > Menispermaceae > Tinospora > Tinospora cordifolia. The sequence continues at coordinate 2,910 of JAJIYU010013084.1, forward strand.
TCCGATCATGCTCCACGGTTAGCATGCACCAATTTGAACAAACAAAACCAGATTTCTGGTTTCTCCAATTTGCAACTCACGGACACAATTAAACTCCACCATATTCCAATGCCATTTGCCATTCTTCCTCTGCTTCAAATTCTAGCCACTCAACCGAAATTTCACACCTGAATTCAAATCCTGGCTAGCCCATGAGAGACAATCAAAATCAAATTCCGGATTTTCTTTTTTGTTTAATCCCCTATTCCTCATTCCCAAAACCAAAAACGCATAATCAAAACAAAATTTAAAAGGCACCATCACGGCCTGCAACAGCAGCTACGTTCCTAACTCCTTCCATAGTCTGGCGTCTTCTTCCTTACTCAACCATAGATGCACCAGTCCGTTTTCTGCCTCTTTTCCTCCTCTGTTTGTGACTCGTGGCCAGTAGCACCACCACTAGAGAAAATACCACTCCCCTGTACCATTTCTTCTTCTTCACGGACCAAACTGACAGCAGACCGTGATTCCTCTGTTCTGGTTTCATGGCAGCTACTTCTTCATTCATCACGGTCTTCTTCTTCTTCCCTGTTTCCATGCTCAACTACGTACTCCCTCTATTCGTACAACCAGCCAACATCACCGGCTGCCTCTTTACTCTGCAGCAGGGACATCAACAGCTCGGGTAGCAGCAGCAGTAGCATCTCCGGCCGTCTTGTTATGGGTCCAACACCAGAGCACCAGTTCCAGGTTCTCCTTCTCGTTCGGCGGCAACAGCAGCAGCAGCAGCAGCCGACGGAGTTGAGCTGGTCTTCTTCCTTCATCTTCTTCTTCTTTGTTCGGTTTACTCAAAGCAGCATCAACAGTAACAACAACAGCAGCAATGGTAACAACAGAACATCATTTACTCAGTTTCCCTTTTTTTCTCGGTTCTTCTTCCTTCCAGAGTCGTCTTCCCTACTTAATTCTCTTCTTCAGCAAGCTCACCAGGAAACCAGACTTTTCTAGTTTGGCCGAAATTTTCCTTTTTTTTTTCCTAGATTTATTACTATAAACCTTCATTAAAATTTATAAACATATATATTGTTTAATCTTTTTGATATATATACTAATTCGCATATATATATATGTGAACCTTATTATTAACTTTATACCTCTATTCTCTATACCATCTTTAATCCTCATTATACTTTAATAATATCGCCATTCTTATTTTTTTTTCATTTGACTTTACTTTGTCTATTATATGTGTGAATATGTTTTAACCATCTATTTATTATCGATTCTCAATTCCTACTTTCTTCAATTTATTATATCTTCTAATACCACATTTCATCATATATATATATACTTATTATTATCATTATTATTATTATTAATTTTTTCCTAGCTAATTGAACTAATATTGATTTTCAATTTATTATTTTATTCATTTTATGTCTAGTGTAACACCCACTGGGAATCCTACCGGGACTCTTACTCATGTCGTAAGGCCCACGTCATGACATGTCACTCACAAGGTACTGTCCCCTGGCCCCTAGGGTTTCTTTTCGCCTTCGTGGAGATTCGAACCTAAGACCTAGGGCTCAAGTACTTATTTCTTTCCTCATCCGCTACCATCCGCTACCAGATTGTTCTTCAAATGCCCGTCCCCTGCTCTTCTCCATTCTCCTTCCAGAATTTCGGTCTCTTCTTTTTTTTTTTTTTTATTCAAGAGCGAAGCATCAAAAAAATTTATTTTTCAGAAATTTCTAGAAATTTTTTTTTCCTCCAAGCTTAGTTTTGATTTCGAAAATCTAAACCCAAGAATTTTTTTTTAGTGAATATAAATTTCCCATTCTCAAACAAATCTTAAATTTTTTACTTTTCCAAATAAATTTTTAATTAAATTTTTATTTAATTTATTTAATTTTTTTTTATCAAATGATCCATATATATATATTTTTTCTAGAGTTTGAAAAGAAGCCTCTTTTTATTTTAATTTATTTATGCAAAGCAACGCATACACACGAAGTTAAATTTGATTTATTTTCATTTTGGATCACTCGTGCCATCGCGCTTTCATTTTTGAATTACTCTCGTCTTCGCTCGTGCCTTTGCGCTCACACGAGTAAGCTATAAAATAATTTATTTTTTCAAAGCGTAGTCTACATCTATATTTAAATAAAACATGATTCTAATTCATTTATTATTATTAGTATTATAATTATTTTTATTTTTTACTTTTTGCAATCCTTGTATTATATATATATAAATTTGTGAAGCTCGTATTGTTATTGTTTTATAAAATATTATAAATTCTAAAAACCTACATTCATTTATTTATTATTTTATTATTTATTTGTTATTTTATTTTAAATTCTCATTTTTCTATGAAATAAAATTTTATTTCATGTTTACTTGCAACATGTATATGCATGTAAAATTTTGGGGTGTTAAAAAAACAAAAGAAAAAGAAAAAAGGAGAAAAACAAAAAGAAAAGGGAGAAAGAAAAAGAAAAGAAAAGAAAAAGAAGAAAAGAGGAAAAGAGAAGTTGCACACTTTTGAAAATCCGATATTTTGGATAAATTATTTTTACCTCCTTTTTAATTCTAAATTATTAAAGAAATTGTGAATTTCAGTTTGATAATATAGTTTCAATAAATGCATTAGTTTAATGCATGATCCAAAATTTGAGTATATTTTCCCTAGGAATGAAACTATACAATATATATTATTGTGTTTAGATTTACGAGTAGAATATAAATATGTATATTATTTGTCCCCTCGTGGACTCAAGAAAATTATATGAAAGTTGAAAGTTTACATATAGGGAGTATATCCATTAATACTAAAATTTTAGTCTGTGGGTACTGAAATGTTTAGAATGAAACTTTAAACTCAATAATAATGAAATTAAAACTTTTGGAGGTCAACTGATATATTAAATTCGTATTTATGTAATTTAAGGATTAATTAATAAATATAGAAAAATATGTATATAGGTAAAAATAATGTTAAATAATAAAAAAAAAATATTATATAATATTGTGTAAGATTATAAAATACTTATTAGGAAAATATATAACATAAGAAATAATATTTATGCATTGAATTGCCAAATTTATAAAAGTGGCTGGTTATTGTGTACCAAAGGTAGGAAAATAGTTACTCGTTATATTTATATTGTAAAAAAATAGTAATTCTTTTAACTTAAACCTTTACTTTAAAACTAAAATTATCGTCATCACATTTCAAGTTTCTACATCGTGATCAATTTAATTACGAACAAAATAAGACTTCTAGACGTTTTAAGTTTAACTTCGAAGTTTAAGATTTTAATATTTTCTTATAAATGATATTTAATTCAAGAAGTTTATTTTTATTTTTTATTGTTTATTTTATTTTATTTTATTTCATGTTGTAATTACTTTAAATTTTCCTCATGTTTAGTCAATTTGTCCATTAAATCTAGGATTAAATCTATTTAAATTACTAAAGAAATATTCTAGCCAAATTTTTCATAATTATTTTATTTGAATTTCAATTGAATAAGATATTTTATTACTTTCCATTTACATTACAATTAATCAAAATGACTTTCTACACTATTTAAAATTAAAGGTTTGAGATACGGACCTTGCATTATCTTCTTTGTGCGAATGATGCTAACGACGAGCTGTTACTTTCTTTCTCGCGTAACGCGACAACGATGTCCGTCAATGGTCCAATTCGATGTCTAATTCACTGTTCTGAATTCATCAATTACCTTCTAATGGATTTCTAGTAACATCAACATCATTCCTCTTCTTCAGCGTATCACTAATCTCCCCCACATTTCAATTCAACTCGGTCAACATCTTCACAACACCCCAGCAACATGAACACCCAACAACAAGAACAAACCAGCCTCATGAACACTACCCTCTATTTATCACGGATTCATCATCTAACCGAACCCCATCCACCAAAATTTACAAATCACGGTTCTTCATTGCCGTTTCCAGCAGCTATACGTATGCCTAGCTTCTTCGTTTTAACTCAATTGTACCAGCCTCACACACCCTCTCCTCTCCGTTGAACACGGCAGCAGTAACAGTTGGAGTTGCAGCTTGAAGCAGCAGCTTGGACATCAACCGTAATGGTAGCAACAACAGCAGCCGCCTATCATCTTCTCCGTTTTAGTCCAGATCAGTAGCAGCAGCGCGACAGCAACAGAGTATCTTGCTTTGTTTCGGTTCCTTCATCTCATCATGCATGGCCTCTTCTTCATTTCATTTCCCTTCTCTGTTCGGCGACACGCGCAGCAGTAAGCTGCTCTGCTTTCTTCTTCACTTATGCTACGCAGCAGCTCCTTCTTCGTTACACGCCAGCAGCTGCAGCTCGCGGATCCATTTCACATGGTAGTTGCTCTGTCTTCTTCTCCATTTCGCAGCAGCCATGTGAGCAGCAGCAGCAGCACCCTCTTCTCGGCTAGCGGCAACAATAGAGCAGCAGTTGCAACTGCAGTTTCAACTGTCACAGCACTGCTCTTCTTTTCTTTCCTCTGCCTGATTTTCTGGTTCCAAATGCCAAAACCGATTACAGCAGTCCTCTACTCTTCATCTTCCGGATGAACTCCAACCCACACGGCTCCCCTGTCTTCATCATTCACCCACCTTTATTAACCCAATCAAACCAGCAGCACTACCAACCAACCTGTTGTTGTTCTTCTTTCTTTCCTTCCTTTTCGGCTAGCTCACCTCCCAAAACAGAGCACTAACATGCATCCTTCTCTATTTTAGTTCGGCAGCCACCTCTTCGTTCCCTTCTCCTTCCTCTGTTCGTGCACTCACGCCACACAGTAGCAGCACCATGCAAAACAGAGCACTGCTGCTTTGGTTCTTCTTCTTTGCTCTGCATTCATCCACCGGCAGCAGTTGTAGTTGCACCAGCTACAACCTGGAACTTCTTTATTTCTCTTCTTCTTGTTTGGGTTGCAGCAGCAATTCTCCTCTGCTGTTATTTGTCCAATAGTAGCTGCATTCGGCCAGCACTGATATCTGGTTTCTCAACTGCTCCCCCTCATCTTATTCTTCATTCCACGGCGGCGGTCTGGGTAGAAGCAACCACTAACGCCCAAAATTTTCCTCCATCAACTTCCTTCGTAAGACAACATACACCGCCCCAACTAGTTCTACCAATTCCTTTTACACCAATATATAATTTCCCTTCAATTTAATTAGCTAATCATCATTTGGAACTAATACTTAACCTTTATTAATTATTTATAACTTAATATATGCCAATCATTTTATTTAACTAATTTAATTTATTCAATTTCTACACATTAATAAAATTTGTTTTATTCATACGTATACTCATATATATATATTATATTAATTTGATAAGTTTAACCTAATAAATCTGAATCTAAATTTAATTACTCACCACGCATTTCTTCAAAAACCTTGTTATAAAATTTTCATCTATTTTAATTTATAATCTATTCATTTCATTACCCTAAAATCATATGTACTAATATTTTATTTTATTTTATTATTATTTATTTTCTAAAGAATGTTTTATTTTATTATCTAATTATTTGCTTGCGACGTGGCACGCTCGCAAAGTTTCAGGGTGTTACAAAAATAATCTAAGCTTAAGAATGATTTTATTAAGTGTCAAATTTCAAATTTTTACATTATAGACTATCAAGTAGCTCAAAGGACAGCAAGGGAGCCCTGAAGAGCTACGGAACCAAGTGGGCGTGACTTCCTTGCTCATATGTATTATATGGATTTAAGATTCAAAGCATTTGATTGAATAGTTCTAGGTTATGAGAATTTTATTAGGAAATTGATTGAAATTGTTTGGCTTATGTGAATAATGTGTGAGGTATGATGAATTATTGAATCCATGCATAGTTAGTTCATGGCACGATCTTACATTTAGATTTACTCAATTATGGCATGCATGACTAAAAACACGTGTATCTAGATCCTATTGTTTATTCACGCATCTTATCATGTTAACTTGCAAACATAGTTTGGATTATATTTTCTAGTATATGGTGTGATGCTTGACATGATTGAAATTGTTTGTAAAATAAAAATAAGATGATGGTTTATTAAGAATCCACGTACCAGTGCGATTGACGAGTCACAAGGCAGATCGTAGGTATTCCCAGCTAGAGTTGACAGTGACAGCTCAAAGTCTTTGGGAGACGGTACAATTCATGATAAGTACTCTCTCTTGGATTGTAATACTGAGATATGACTGATTTTAGATTGTACTAGTACCTGAGGCCTCTATGATTACGATTAGATTGGATCACAAGAAATACCGAGAGGCATCTCAATCCTCTTTCGGTCTTTGACTACGACCATAACCAAATAAATGTTTGAACGCCTAATGTTTGGAAGTGGTTGTAATGTTTTGGATTGGGTGTGTATAATGCCTGTGATGTGTAGGAACGATCCATTGGGCTTTTGAGCCACTCCCACTTTATTTTTCAGGTACATCTAGACATAGAGTATGTTAACACACATCAAAAGACTCATAGTTTAAGTGGATGCCTCATTGGGGAGGTCGTCCCAAGATAGGTGGTATTTGTCTAATTATTTTGGAATGATTTCTCTTGCATTCATTTTAATTTAAATTCAGTTAACTAGATTTGTAAGCAATATTTTGTTTTAATAATTTTGGTTTGATTTCAAATTTTAAAGTATTTCCACTGCACTATTTATGAATTTTGTTATTAAATCTGGGTGAAGGTATTGGGAAATTATTTAGATCTATTGTTTGGGATAGAATATCCATATAGACTTTTACTTGAGAATGAATGATTATGAACTTAAGTTTGAAGAAAAAGATTTTGATTGAACGAAATTTTTAAGTAGCACCTTGATTTTCATTGAGCGACGATCCACACGTAAGATAACACGTGAACGGAGGTCCGACCAAAAATTAGGATGTTACATGGTCATAGATCCGAGTTGTAGTTTTTTGGATTGCAAAACCAACCATCAAAACACCCCAAGTCATCGAATCTGCTTGTTGCCCGTGGTGCGTCTTCGTTATCTAGCTGCAGGGTGTGTCTTTGTTGTCTAGCTACTAGTACATCTTTATGGTTTGCTGGTGCGTGATTCAGTTGTTCAGCTGCTTGTAGTCTGTGGTGGTTCGTGGTGATTCAGGGTGTTACAAAGCTGATATCAGAGCCTAGTTACTAGAAATACTGGGTTGAAATTTACACAGAATGAATTTGATTCTATCAGAAAGAGAACTTTTCACATAAATGAAAATTTTACCGGATTTGATTTTCACTGGAAAAGAATTTCTACTAGATTTGACTTTCAAAAAGTGGATCACACTAAAAACATCGCCGAATACAATGCATTATAGCTGGCCTCCGACCAAAGATTTAGGTGATGCCAGCGTGTTCAAGTTGCTAATCCGGTAGGGCAAAAACACTGTAGTGGCCCTATATGTTGAGCTCTACTTCGGTAGTGGCCTTACAGGTTGAGCTCTATTTAGGAAAGGTCCAAAACTCGGGAATGATGGCATCACATAAAGGTGAGATAGAGTTTGAAGTTGGTAATTCAATAGACGAATCAGCTAGCCAAGTATTGAGACCATAGGTCTAGTCAGAGACTGGGTGTTGCCAGGGAGGCACAATGGATCATAAAAGTAAATAAAAGCTTTTAGGACATAAGTTAGAAACTGAAAATGCGTAAAATGAACACTTGGTTGGTCAGGACACGAGATCGGGATGATCCTGTATCCTTGATCTTTATGTAGTATGGGACGCATATGGGTTTTGGGAGTATGGAGGAATCCTGGATTCGGAGATTAACTGACCATGTATGGTGAGTGATCGATTCTTGGGCAGAACTTGTACGCACTGTGTTCTACTGGTATGGGACGGTTGCGTATGGTGGGTCTTGCGTTAGCCTTAAGGAGCGAGAAACTGGCAAAATTGTATTGGGCACTGAACATACACTTTGGAAGAACTTGCACGCACTGTATTCTAGTGGTATGGGATGATCGCATACAGTGGGTCTTGTGTCATCCTTCGAGACCTGGATTTTGGATTTGGCAAAATTATATTAGCCATAATGGAATTGTTTGGTTCAATTATGCTAGTGTGCATTATTTGATTGGTTGTTGTGTGCTTGTATGTTATATGTAACACCTCGACCTCAGGTCCGGACTCTCGGAATGGCGGTCATTGAGTTACCATTTGCTGATGACCGGAATGCTACCTTTACTACCAATTTTGCTATCTTTCTTAAATAAAAATAAATGAAAATTTCTCAAAATAGTGAGCCCATATTAATCAGCTTATAGTTAAACTTTTCCTGTGAAAATATTTAAAATACTATTCGAGGAAATATCAAGTTCAACAAAATTTCCTACAAGTTTTATATTGTCAAAACATGAAAACACAGTCCATCGATAACTACAGCGTCAAAACATGAACATATAGTTCGATTACATTTCCAGTGTTATACAAAAGAAGAACCACTATTCTGTGCCAAAATTACATCAAAATTCATTTCAGCATAAAGTTCAAGACACATTTATAAACTCATCATTGACCATCTCCACAGTTAGAAAATCACTGTACGATACACCTGTGAGAACCTGAAAATAAAATGATTTGGGTGAGCTTGAAAGCCCAATGAGTCAATCCTATACATCTCTAGCATTATACAAGATCAAGCTCAAAACATACACACACTTCCATACATTAGGCATTTCACACATTAAATTATTTGTTGTAACCTAAACCGGAAGAGTTGGTTAGACTCCCAACATTCCTTTGTGATCCAGGATGGTAATAAGTGCATGTAATATGGCCAGAAACAAGAAATCAAGAACATCAACATCCAAAGATAAATAACACTCTGCGGCCTATTACTTATCCCCATGCACGCCCAATGGCCTGTACATGTGAATCACAGTCTAAGGAACAGTAATGCTATGCAGCTGTTAGTTGCATAATAAACTACTATTAAACTAGGTAAAATGATGCATTTTATAGGAAATAAGAGAAAATATAAGTAGAGAATTGCATAATTAGCAATAGTTGCGTATAGTTAGAAATTACATTGTTTAATAATTTTTAAGCCTTGTTTTGATGATTTTGATATGTTTCTATGAGAAAATAATATCTGGGAAAGGAATGTGCATGTATTACAGGATACAGGTTGATATATACAAGGAATGCATCGGAAGAAGGCATAAAAGAGATGAAAATCAAGAGCAAAGACCAAAAGACCGCGGTACAACAAACTGAAGATTGCAGTCAGAACAGAAGAGCAAACCAGTGAATACCACACTGGTGACCGCGGTCCACAGATTGAAGACCGCAGTCACCAGAACGTGGTTGACACAGAGTTTTCACAGACTGCGGTGGACAGAATGCAAGAAATATGGGGTTTTTGACATCAAACTCATGGACCGCGGTCACTGACCGAGGTCACTCTATTGTAAAGCAAGATTTTCATATTTTTTAGGTTTTTTAGTGCGGGGCTATAAATAGAAAAGGGTTTTTAGAGTCCAGAGGAGAGAAGATTGAAGAAGAAACACTGTGACGGCTACTAGGGCATGAAAGCTTAGGTTTTTATTGATTATTGAAGATTGTAAAGAGATTTGAGTATGTATTGCTTATTTGAATCTGATTTTATGTTTTCTTTTACATTTATGTTAAGCTAATCAGTTCTATTGCTGGGATGTGATTGTTCAAAGCATAGTTTGTGATATCTGGTTGTAGTTGCTGATTAATAAATTCTATTCCTTATTGTATAAACTTAAGGCCTTATATCTACTGGCCACAGATGTACTGAATTTAGTATTTCAGTCTGTCTCGAGAGAGAAGTCTAAAATATGGACATCAGAATCTGGACCTAGACCAGTTGATTGATCGAGAGATTGTTGACCAATCTAAGGAGTTGCACAGGGATTCTTAGTTTAAACGCATAGATTGTCTAGCGAACACCTCGAGAGAGGGTTTGACGAAACAAATCTTGTGAGTGTTGGAACACCTTGGAAAAGGGTTTCAGCCATTGATGCTATAACTCATAGATTAGCTAATTCACAAGTATAACAAAGATTTGCAAACTATGCAGCGACATTCATTATCCTAGACATGTTTCTCTACTGAACTCTACAATTTATCATAGTCTTTGCTTACATCAATTTCTGGTTTTGAAATCAACTTAATCACTTTCAATTTAGTCTTGATAAAACTGAGATCATTAGTAACTTTGGTATTAAAAATCAATAGTTACCATTGTTCCCTGAGGATGATACCCGGATTTACCGGATATTACTATTGCGATCCCATACACTTGCGGGTGAGCTAATAAGTTTTTGGCGCTGTTGCTGGGGAACGACGGTGTAATTGTTTTTTAAAACCAGTTGAATTTGGTTCGGTTTTATTCAAGACAAGAGTTTCTTATTATTCATTATTTGATTTATCTTAGAATATATTAACTACACTTAATCTTTTTATTCTCGTGTGTTTCAGGCTTGTATGAGTGAACGTCCTTGTGACACCTACGATCCAGATTTGCTGAAGACAATCAGTCAGATTCGGTTGGAGACTCAAGAACGTGCTTCAAACATGGTTGAAAGCGAAAGTTTGGGTGTTGGTAATAACGGGGAAGCACCATTGCGAGACTTCTTCAAACCCGTTTTGAACAACAACTATTCTGGAATAGCAAGGATGCCTATTAATGCCAATACATTTGAGTTGAAACCATCCTTAATCACCATGGTGCAGCAACAACAGTTTGGAGGTTCAACTGTAGAAGTTCCTATGGTTCATTTAAACTCATTCATGGAGATATGCGACACTGTAAAAATCCATGGCGTGACTGAAGATCAGCTTAGATTGAGATTGTTTCCCTTCTCTTTAAGGGATAAGCAAAAAGCTGGCTACAAACCTTGCTTCCAGGAAGTACACTACTTGGGAAGAGATGGGTCAAAGGTTCTTACAAAAGTACTTCACACCAGCAAAAGTGCATCAGCTGCGAGGGGAGATAAGTTCTTTCAAACAATCTGAGTTTGAATCATTATATGAGGCTTGGGAACGATTTAAAGACTTACTAAGGCATTGCCGACAACATGGTTATCTACCTTGGCTTCAAATTCAGATGTTTTACAGTGGACTTACACCACCTACAAGAGCATTGGTAGATTCAGCAAGTGGAGGATCTTTAATGGGGAAATC
>JAJIYU010013085.1:0-14077 GCA_030144865.1 Tinospora cordifolia
ATGCCTTGAATATGCATGCCTAGAGTTATATGAATAATGATGCATGTTTTCAATCATATGTGTGATAACATGATCTATGCTATATGAAATAACATGCTTATGATGTGATGATCACCATATTTACATGCAATTTTTTGTTTTCTATCTAATTCCTTATGCTATGGTATATTTTGTCCCCAAAGAAAGATTGATAACGATGATAACCACGTATTACTGTAGTGATGGATTCTATTGTAAGTGTTCCATCTTAGATTCAACTTGCCAGTTGTTTTGATCTTCTGAATTGGAATTGGGAGTTTGGATTAATCCCTCTTTCCAAATTGTGAACTAGGCATGCGGGTTGACCCCACTTCATCAATGAAGGGTTTGAGCATTCGTATTTGACCTCTCTACTTAGATTTGGAACATTGAGGCATATTCCTTTCAGTTTAAACATCAACTAATAACAAGTTACAATTTGAATCACCTAATCTATGAAAGTGTTTGATATGCATGTTTTATTTGATTGAAATAATGATTTAAATATTGGGAAGATCCACCAGGCTCTTGATCTCACCTCTTTTTCTAATGTTTCAGGGAATCAGTGATCAAAAGCTTTGTGACTTACACGTTGCTTACTTAATTTAGAATTTACTTTTGATAAGTCGGACAAGTTGGCCCTATTTTCCTTGTTAGTTTTAAAGTTATTTTTGCTATAATAAACTTGAGGGCTTTATATCTCTTGAATGTTGAAGTTGATTTCAAGTGAATGATATTGATATTGATATATTTCATTTAAAGATTTTAAAGTGTTTTATGTAAAAGCTACATGAGTTAATAAGTGATACGAAGTTTCATAGTTGGGACAGTGAAAAGATAGAAAGAAAGAAAAGAAAAAGAGATAATGTGACGTTCTTGCTTCTTGAGTAATTGTGAACAATGCTTGCATATGGTGATAACTTGTCGATGTGTTAATGTTGATGGTAATATTGTAATTGCGCCCTCAGAACTAGATTTTTTTGGCTACGAGGGGGAGGTGGGGTGTTACACTCTATTTGTACATAATGAGTTGTAAAGACATATGTAAGAAATTTTAGGCTAGTTTTATAGTACCTCTTTATAAGTGATATTAGAACCTTGCTCAAGTTCCATCAACTAATTACACAAAATGCATACGAGATTATGGTGTAGTTGTAAAAAATGATGGGAAAGAGAAAAGAAGGTAAACAATCTCTTCATTATTCGATAAAAGCCCGAAGAATCCTTACTTGTGTATAAGAGTCAACTCAATATTACTTAGATTGAAGTTTCCAATTATGATGAAAAGACAACCATTATGACTTTCACTTAGGTTTATGGTTTGTGTCTTAATCTTGCATCTCATCTTAAACTAACAAAATTATAAAATTTTTTAAAAAAATTATTTCTTTATACATATTTGTACATGTGAGAGTGGAAAACCTTTTTGAGTAGATATATTAGAAAAATAGTTAATTTATTTAAAAACTTGTTTCTCGTCTTTGACTACTTGTTTAAGTTGGTAGGACACCTTCCAGTCAGGATGGCCAAATAGAGCTTGCTTAAAAAAATCATGCCTTCGTAGAGTTGGATCCTTACCTCCTGTTCAATATTTAACTTCACTTGGGACAAGAATTACTTGCGATTAATTTAAACTTGTAATCTCTGACTTAGAACTATTAAAACAATTTTCTGCATATTCTAGGGTGTTACTATTATTTGAGTCATTTCTTTATCATACTAGTTTATTAGTTTTAAAAATAGTTTTCTCAATATCATTAGTATTATGAACATTAATAACAAAAACATAATGTAGTAATGGTGTGCCCAAAAGTCCCCACATTAGGGTTCATTCATTGATCAAATGACCTTTAATCATTACATTCATGCTCTTGTGTGTACTAGTGTTTAAATAACATCATAAGGCACAAAAATCAAGAAAATAAGGATTGTAAGTTTTGGCCTAAGTCCATCAATTGGTATATTGGTTTCCTGCATTTGAAAAGTGGAAGGGGATGAGCTCTAGGATTCCAGTGGATCATTTTAATTCATAGACAATCTAAAATTATAACAAGACATCATATAATCAATCACTTTCATACATTAGGTGATACAAACAGTAGATTGTTTTCAATCGGTTGAGGTAGGGTGGCCTACCCTAGGGTGATTCTCATACCTCTGGCCAAGTAAATCCTGTAGGAAATTCACTGCCATCTAGGTTATGCTTTCTTATGTCCAACAGTCCATAGACTCAAAAGATATGCGAGCACGATTGAGTTTCTTAAGTGTGATCACACACCTGTCTTTTAATCGAGACATTAACGCAAGAACCATCGTTGATTGTCATTAAGTTAATCAACCTCTCCAAATGTGTTGTTATCTTCTTAAGAGTGATCTTGTATTTGGTCATTAACATATTCATGCATATTAAATGATACTACTTTAAAAGATAGATCATTTATACCCTCGTGCATATGAGTACAATATGTAACATTCATTTAATTATATCTTTACCATGCTTGTATTCTATAATGATGTATTCTCATAGATTATACTCATCTAGTAAATTAATGTGCATATCATTTCATGCGCGAACAACATCATATATATGCTCTAAATCTATCATGGTCATGTGTATGATCATAGTAAACAACATACATTCAAACCATATTCTCATTATTCACATAACAAATGCAAATATAAGTATTTAATCATACGATCAATGAAGGGTGCATTCCACTACCACTTAGGCCATTTTACATATAATATGCAAGCAAATACAGTTAAAAAGTGTGCAAGTTGGAAATCATCTCCACCTTAATTTATACACTCTTTATGCTGCTTGATGTTCATGGTGGCGACGATCCTTCGAGATTCCTACAAAAACACTCGAGTCATAATAGGCATTCAATTTAGCTCCTAAACTTTGCTTTGGGTTCAAAATGACCTCTAAAGTAATCTCAGATTCAAAATAACCCATGAACTTGAGTTTTAGGATTGTGTTTTATGCGATTCTTGGGCCTACTTGTAGTGCTCGTGATGTAGAACATCGTGGCAATGACCTTTTTCCTCAACCATGCCCATGTTTGAACAAAAATGCACATCAACTCATTGGTTTGCGAATCTATCCCATTTTTGTGCTACAATTTTCGGAAGGTCGGTTCAAGGGCTCTAATGTTTGATTGGCATCATTCTCGAGTCTATTCTATAATACACTTGACAAGGTTCAACATGGTAGTGGCATATTCCCAAGATCATGTCTGCACCATATCAAAAATAGAATGAAAGATACTATTTTGTAACTAATGTTGGGTGATAATTTTAGCCTTGGTTAAGAGTCTACGTTAATCAGAATTTTGTGTTTATAATGGCGTTGATGTGACGACCCCATCCTGGGCCCACAGAACCCCTTCAGCGGGCACTCTGTGCTAGGTGGTCACTCAACGGTACGCCACGTGCTCTGGAACTTAACCCATGTCAGCCACGTGCGCTACGCTCGCCCCCCCTCAACGAGTTTCCTTTCACCTCCGTGGAGTTTTGAACCCATGACCTAGGGGACAAGTACATTGTTCTTGCAACATCCACTATGGGCCCACCGGTCCCACCGGACCTACGCTGCGTGGCTGCCGCATGGCGTACTGCGTGGCGGCTGTGACTCACTAGGTACTGTCCCCTTCCCTAGGGGTTTTAACATGCCTCCGCGGAGATTCGAACCTAGGACCTGGGGCATAAGTACCTAGTTCTTTCCTCATCTGCTACCATTGAGCTACGCCATGCGGCCGCCACGCGGTGCGCCATGCGGCCACCACGCGGTGCGCCACGCGGCCGCCACGCGGCCGCCACGCAGCGTAGGTCCGGTGGGACCGGTGGGGTGTGACAGTTGAAAAGCTTATTCTAGCTACTCTTTGATGGTGAAGGGTTAGAACCTTTTTGGGCATTCTATGGTCTTTAAAAAATTGCCCAGAGTGGTGTAGTCTTTTCAAGCGTAATATAACTAAAACTTTGTATGAAATAAAAAGAATAGAAATAGGATTTTAAAGAGACTAAGGAGAAAACTTATACCTCAACTTTACCTACTCTCCTTCCCAATTTTTGCGATCCAAACTCTGCTCCTTTCCTTTCCTCTCAAGCACACTTCAAATGCTTCAATTTTGTTGTGGGGAGAATGGGGGGAGGGGTTCTCTATTTATAGTAGAGCTTTGATTATTAAAGCTAGTATTTAGGGCATGGTGGAGGCTAGGTTAGGGGTGATCATTAAAGCTAGCATTTACGGCATGATGGGTTTTACTATTCATGACACTATTAAAATAATTAATTAGTTGACTATTTAATTTTACATTATTTATCATTGGTTATTGTAACACCTCGCCTCCCACACCCTTGGCCCATGCCATTTGATGAAACTTTTTATTTCAGTTGGGCTGCCCGAGAGGCGGGCTCATGTTACCGTATCTCTTTCTTCTCAAATCCTTGGGACTTTATGAGTAACATTAACTCATTCAAAATAATTCATAAAGATGAATATTATGAAATATTTAGATAGAACAGTTCAATATCATTAATCAAATCCAAAATTCTAAGGGTACATAGCCATTGTGTTTGTTACAATGAAAATAACTTCAAAACTTCAAGTCATTATTTCAACAAATAAAATAAACATGTCAAGCACTTTCAAATATTTTGTGATTCAAACAATTTATTGTTTACAACTGTAATTAAAATCGAAAGGGGTTTACCCTATGTGTTTTGGGTCTAGATGGATCACTCCTAAAACTCAACCCTTACTAGTGAAGTGAGAACGCCCAATTCCAAGTCAAAGGTCGGATATGCTAGGTCTAGGATTGGAACACACACGAAGAAATCCTTCTTCATGTTGGTACGTAGTTAGAGTCTTAATTAATCTTTATTTAAGTGTACAACATAACATTCATGCATGTAAAGTGAATATAAACATAAATTTAAACATGTAAGCATGGTAACATCATAGCATGAAATATGACATCATAGATCATGCGTCATTATTCATGAGAGCCTTTGCATTCAAATTCTATATGGCATGTATATTGATAGATCATAAACATTCAAAGCATAACACACATGCAAGTCTTATTGAATCAAAATAATAAATTAAAAGTTTGAAATCACTTTCGCCTAAAATAGCTCTAATCCTTAAGCTCCTCTGCTGGATCTGCTTCTAGCATAGAATATTTGTATAACTTTGTTATTACTACTCCAATTATTGTTTAGAATAGCTAAAGAAAAATAAAGATGCCAAGAGGGAGGCAGAGAGAACAAGAAAGGACTTATCCAATTTTTGCTAGAATGAAGAAAATGGGGAGAGGTGCAGGATTTATATAGAGTTCAAATGGGTAAAAAAAATGGTAAGTTTGGGGTGTTCTTAATGCAGAAAACTTGCTAATTCTTCAATTTTGTGCACAAGAATTAGTAAGTGTTGAAAGTAGGGTTTTCTTGGCGACTTTTGCACACTTTCTATTATTATTATTTTTAGATTTTTAGTCACACTATTGCATTAACCCACTATCATTATTGCGGTAGTCTTTTTGCGTTTTTTTTTTCACAAAAGTTGTCGCATTACCGTCGTAGTGATTCTATTATTGTAGTAACACGGTAGGTTACCCTCCTTTTCTATTTTTATTTTCTTCTATTTCTCATTTTATGTAACACCCCAGCCCCCACATTCATTGAGCATTGGATATAGCCACCATTCTTTGACAGTGGACTTAACCATTTGGTGGGTCGGGTTGGTATTACTTTATAAGTGACACACACTTGACTTTCTATTTTTCAATACCTCACGCCTTAGAGTAAATTCAATAATACAATTTTAATTTAATAAAATCAAGGCAATTAAAGATTAAAAAAATTCAACTTCTTTATTCATAAAAAGAAAATACATAACTCTATAATGTAAACTATTACATTGTTGATCAAAAGAAATTCATAACCTCTAAAATAAAATAAAATTTCAGCGGACGACTTATTCAAAATTGGACAACATGCCCTTACATTAAAAATGAAACTTTAAAAAATAAAAACTTGCTAAAATCCAAATTCCATGGTCTTCATAATTTAATTTCTTGAAAAAGAAGATGAAGGGGTGAGCACAAAGCTCAGTGGATCTTTTTCAAACAACCATTTTTCAAATTCAAACCAATAACACATTTATAATTCAATCACTTGCATGCATTAGGCATTTCAAGCATCATATTTTTTCAAGTTGTAATTTAGACCAAAAGAGTTTCTCAACCCTTGATGTTCTTAACTCTAAGTGCCTCCTTCGAGTGAAACATAGCATTACATAGCCAATCTCATTGGACTTTTAGACTTTAGAGAGCTTACCCACCAACCAAGCACTTAGGTCTTAAAACCTCATGGCTATCCATGAGAAAAGAATATTCATAGCAACCCACATGTTTGCTATGATGGTACGTGGTTATTTTCACCATCTTCTTTTGTTAAATCTTGAATCATCAAATAAACTTCAAAATATGAGACTAAGATCAATAAAAATTTAGAACACAAGCATCATGAAAATCAAGTTATGAAACAATCATAATCATGCATCATTCTTTGAAATAAAACCTAAGCATGATACTACACATGGCATGATCACTATGAATGCATAAATTCGAACAAGGATCAATTATGAAACTAAAATATGTTTTAAAATACTAGAACTGAAATTATTTTGATTTTAACAGCAAAACAAACAATGAATATGCTAGTAATTCGAATAAGCAAAAAGGGGTATTAGAAAAGTCACTTCCACCTTAAATAAGTTTCTTCTGCACACTTCAAAAATCTGGTAGAGTTCCATTACTTCAAGGCTTCCAAACACTCAAGAACTCTCAAGAACACTCAAGAACAATTCAAGATCACTCAAGAACTAAGGGAATTGCCAAGAAGAAGGTTAGAGAGAGTCAAGAAGGACTAGTATGCTCTTGATTTGCGATGAAAACAATGAGAACACTTATATAGAGTTTAAGATGGCATAAAAAAGTTTTTGGTGCTCTCCTTGTAGGAAACTTGTCAATTATTCAAAATTTCGTGCCCTCCAAGCATAGAAAAATAGCAAGTGTATTTGAATAATTTTTTGGAATTTAGAAACATTTTTTTAGATTTTTTTGGAATTTTTAAGCTATTTTTCTCGGTTTAATCGAAGCGTTAATATGGACCATTGATGATCCTCGATCGCATGAACGATTTGCGATCATCGTCTCTGCGCCGGACTGCTAGATTTCCTCGAGCACAGCACGTGATTCGTGATTAACAAGGCGCCTCAAATGTGGACCATCGGATGAGCCTCAATCGTGGTGTGCGAATCTTCGTTTGTGCAGCTTTGATCTGGATGCTCGGATCAACCTCGAGTGAAGCATCAGTTCGCGATCAATCGAAGGCGTCTCAAATTCGGGCCATTAGATTGTCCTCGAGTGCAGCACCGTTCGTGATCAACCAATGCGACTTTGATCTTCGCCATCGGATGAACCTCGAGATCAGCACCAAATGATCATCCTAACGCGAGCATGAATTCTGGCCGTTGGATTGTCATTGTAACACTAGGAATTTTATGAGCGTTCTAAGTCGCGAGTTAATATAAAATAAAATATTGTTTTGTAGAAACATGAGAAATAAAAAGAGAGAAATAATTAAATTAGTTCATAGCTTACTCGCGTGAGCGTGACGACACGAGTGATTTGAGAATGAAAGCGCAAGGACACGAGTGGGGTGGAAAAAAAAATATTTCATAGGGTGATTGAAAATGTATAAAAAACAAGTAAATAAATATTTGATTTTTGGTTAACAAACAAATAAGTAAATATATAAACAAGTAAATAAATATTGTTTGGAAAAAAATGAAATAAAACATTGAATTATTTCTTGTTTGACAGAGTTATTATTTGAGAAAAATATATGTAATTAAACAAATAATTAAATGAACTAGAAAACCTATGCTCTGTTTTGGAAAAAAAAAAAGGAATTTAGAATAAGGAAGAGGAATCTGGAAAGGGGAAGAAGAGAGGGAAAATTCTGGAAATAGATGAAAGATGATCTTAAATTTTAGTGATTGGGAGTTTTGAGAGTTGTTCGAGTTGACAATCGGCTAAAATGAGGAATGAAGATGAAAAAAAATTGAGATTTTCTGGTTCGTTGGGTTTTCATGATCAAACAAGGAGCTAGAAATTGTTGCGTTTGCTATAGCAGATCAACTAAAGGAAGAAGAGAGACTGAAGCAAGAAGGGAACTACGGAAGAAGGAAGAAAAATAGCAACAGATGTATTTCTGGATTTGAGCAAGTTGGACCGTGAAGATTGAGTGAGAAACCAGAATTAATACTGAAAAATTCTGGGTTGGAAATTGAGAACAGAGAAACGGTACTCTGCTGCCGTGATTGCTACAGCTGCTGTCATGGGCGAGTGGAACGACGAAGATGAAGGTGATGGGAACTGGAAGAACTGCTGCCATTGCAGTTGCTGTTGCTACTACTACTGCACGAACAGAGGAAGGAGAAAACAGAGAGAACGATGCCCAAAATTTTAATTTTAAAGCTATGGTTTGAGGTTTGATAATACAAGTTTCTGAGTTAAATTATGGTTTGAATTTTTGGTGTTGTTGATGATGGTATAGAAATGGGCGAATATATTACTGGGTTGCACGGTGATTTGGTTGTGTCTGGAACAACGCCGTGTTTTGCGAGATGAGGGTGAAGAGACGGGAGTGTGCCATGAATCCGAGATGAAATCTGTTTTTTTTTAGTAGCTGGCCCATGATGTGTAACCAGTTCGTGAAGAAGGAGAAGATGGCGTTGGTATTTGGTTCAATCATGATGTGAAGATTTTGGTTTGAGTGGCTGCCTTAGAAACAAATGAATCTCAGTTGGTGCGGTTGGACGAACAAAGAAGGGTGGATGTTCATTTTGCGATTGTGGTGAGTGATGAATGAACTTGGCTGCAACGGTGAAGAACAGGGTGCAGCAACATTCGCAACATTGAATGTTGCTGCTAGTGCGTGAAAGGAGAACGACTGCCACATTCGGGTGAAGAGGAAAGTAGAAGAGCAATTCGATTTCAGTTGTGCATTTGGATGGTGCGTTCAACGAGAATAAAGAAGGAAGCAACTGGAATTTTTGGTTCAATTCTGGTTTCGGTGGTGAAAAACAGGGGAACTGAGGCAAGTACTGGAATTTTTGGTTGGTGCATTTGGATGGTGCGTTCAACAAGAATAACGAAGGAAGCAACTGGAATTTTTGGTTCAATTCTGGTTTCGGTGGTGAAAAACAGGGGAACTGAGGCAAGTACTGCTGCTGCTGCTGCTGCTGGTGTCGCCGGACAAGAAGAGCAGAGGACAGGGACGAGAAACAGGGGCAGTGGGTGACCGGATTAAGTGGTAAGAAATATGATTCGGGTTTTGGATTATAGACTTTAAGCATGCTAATTCAATAACCAAAGTGTAATATGATTTATTAATATAAATTGAATTAGATCATGAGATAGTATGAATAAATCAGTATGTATTAGTTGGAATTAGGAAATTTTATAATACTAAGATTGAAGAATAAAATTAATTAATGTACTTCCAGTAATTTAAATCTTTAAATTAAGTAATTAAAAAAAATAATAATAAGAGATTATCTATGCAAATACTAAATCTTTTAAAGTAGGAAAACAAATAAATAATTAATTGTAGTAGTGCTATAAACAATTTTAACGAAATTCTAAGAATAATGAGACATTAAAGTTGTCAACTCCTAACAAGACTAAAGATTTGATCAATAGAAGTCTTATTTTGTTCGTAATAAATTTATATAAAAAAATGAACGAGTTATTTAAATTATAGAAACAAAAAGATCGATGATCATTTATGTTAATAAATTTTAATATCTGAAGATGAATCATTTACTTTAAAAGAGTAACTTAGAATTTTTTAAGTGATAAATTAATAAATTGGACTTGGTTCAAATCTTAGATATAAAAACCTTATTTTAGGTGAAATGAAATTTAGTGAACATAAGTTATTTATTTTTAGAACCTAAATTTAAGTTGTAGTATTTTTAATCAATTGTTCGAATTTAAATAGATAAGAAGTGAACAAATAGTAAAAGTTTAAAATATTTATTATTCAAGTTTTAAATTCCAAACTATGAAATTTGGACGAATTAGAAATGGTCTATCTTGAAATATATGAAATTCTAGAATTTTGGAATAACCCTGAATTAGTTGGAAGTAATGCTTGAATTTCATAATTATCTTAGGAATTAGTTAAGCTTAAAAAAATTAATTCTATTAAGTGTTAAATTTTAGATTTATATATTAACGTGTCGAGGATCTCGAAGGGAAGCAAGGAGCCCTGAACAATGGCAAAATCAGGTAGGCATGACTTCCTTACTCATTTGTATTATACGGATTTAAGATTCAAAACAATTGTACAAATAGTTCTAGGTTATTAGAATTTTATTAGGAAATTGATTGAAACTATTTGGTTTATTTGAATGGTATGTATTGAATGATGAATTATTAAATCCATGCATAATTAGTTCATGACACGAATTTGTAGTTGGATTTATTCAAATATGGCATACATGACTAGGAATATATGCATCTAGATCTCGTTGTTACTCATGCATCTTATCATGTTAAATTGTATGCTTAGTTTGGATTATTTTCATGTGTATTATGTGATGCTTGATATATTAGAGATTGTTTATAAAACTAAAATAAGATGATGGTTTATTAAGAATTTACATACCGGTATGATTGACGAGCCTGAAGTGGATCGAGGTGGCATCTCCTATATGTCACCGCTTGAGATTGTCGAGCTACAAGGCGGATCCTAGGTGTTCCTATCCAGAGTTGACTGTGACAGCTTGAAGTCTTTGGAAAACGGTATGATTCATGATAAGTATACTCTCTTAGGCTGTGATGTGAGTGTCGATTGATTTTAGATGGTTATTGGAATCCTCTGAGATTTGATTGGATCACAGGGAATACTGAGAGGCATCTCAACCCTCTTCTGGTCTTAGACTTCAACCAAAACTAAATGAATGTTTGAAATGCATAATGTTTGACAGTTTTTGTAATGTTTTGAATTGGGTCTATATAATGCATGTGATGTGTAGGATCGATCCACTGAGCTTTCGAGCTCACTCTCATTTCTATCTTTCAGGTACACATGGATTTAGAGTACTGTAATCTACGTCAGAAGACTCGCACTTTAATTTGGACACCTCAAGGGGAGGTCGTCGGGGATAGGTGACTTCGAGGTCATGTTTTATGTATTTTACTAGACTATTTTAATGTATTTACATTGGTTTAACTTTGATTGTTTTATCTTTCAGTGGTTTTCCTTGTTTAACGATTTTCGTTTAAATGAATATTTTTAAAGAAATTTTTGTTGCTTTATTGATAACTCATATTAATGAACCCGGTGAATGTCTTGAGTAATTATTTTAAATTCTTTTGTTTTATATGGGAAATAATCCAGAGATTGGCTTGAGAACAAAATGTTATAAACTTGATATTGAAGAAAAAGATTTTGACCGAACGAAAATTTTTAGTAGCATCTAGATTTTCAACGGGCGACGATCCACACGTGAGGTAACACGTGAATGGAGATTCGGCCGAAAATTGGGGTGTTACAGTCATTGATCGCAGTGTTCGAATCTCTATTCATGATCAACAAAAATGATCTGGAACGTTAAATTAGGCGGATTGATTTTGGGCCGTTGGATTTTGATGATTCGGTGCTCTTGAGTGTTGTTTTGGCTTTGATCTCGTTCGTTGGATCGTGCAGATCAATTTTGGGTCATTGGATGCAGTTTCTAATTACCAAAATTGATAATTATATAATTCACTCTACTTACTTTGTATTAGATAATTAATTCCATAATTGTTCCACTACTTGCATAATTATAAATTAATTAATTAATATTTGATAATTTCACTAACCTTATATCATTAGTTAGATCATCTTGATACCAAGATTTTATTTGCCTCCAATTATTTTAGAAATTTTTTTTCTCAATGAATTTTATTTTGTTAATAATTCTTTATTGACAGAATTATGAGGTATTACATTTTAGCTACTTATAAGCTGAAATATACACACTTTTGTATCCAAAAATTTCATAAAATTCTAAAAGTAGATTTTTTTTGTAAAATTATTTTATTTAATTGAATTATTTTCATACAAAGTTTTGAGGTATCACAATGAATATTTATCATATTTTATTCATATCCTTATTCTTCTCATTATTTTTTCACCTTTATTTTTTTCTTTAAGTCTTCTTGGCATCCTAAGCATTTCAACAAGAACCTCGTTCTCAAATTTAATCATTTTGCCTTCGAAATATTTTTTTGAATTTTATCATATTCGTGTCACACTAGTTGAGTGGTTCGATTCTTGATAATGGTCAACCTTTGTTGACCAAGGTTATTTGACACTTAATTATAGTCATATTGGGTTATTATTGATTTAGAAATTTCAGGGTATTGTATCCTTGGCCAAGAAGAAGGCCAATATGTATTAAGAATTGCTTGATTAATTTGAGTTAGCAAGTGCGCAGATGAGCAATGTAATACCCCGAAATTTGTACATGAATTTGATAAATAAAACTCAATAAAACAATTTAAGTGGAATAAACTTTGGGAAAATCCATGAATTTGTGTTACAAAGTGTAATAACCCAAAATTTTGTAATGCGAACACGTCGACATTGAAATTACAAAATAAATTAATCAAGAAAAAAATAAAAGGATAAAACTATGTCTTATAACTATATAGGTATGTGAAATAAATATTTTGATGTTTATTATGATTAGTGTAGAAAATAATGAAACTAAGAATAATAATAATACGAAATGACCAAACAAATAAACAAAGGAATAAAACTAAAAATAACACTTTTAGATGCCCAAAAATACGATAAGTGCAGAAAATAGATTTTTAGAATAAAAAAAATATTTAAATTAAAATACGAGGTTCGCAAAATAGTAGGAATCGAAAGAAAAATAAGTAAATAAAGACGTACGATGCTTACGTGGGTGCAATGACGTAAGTGGTGCAAAAACGAAAACGAATCAAATTTGACTTGGTGTGTACGCGTTGCTTTGCGGAAAAAATAGATAGAAGCTTGTTTTCGAGCTCTATATCAAGAAAAAAAAAACATTAAAAACTTTTTTTGCAAGTTTTAGGGCCAAAACAATTAACTGAAAAAAAAGGAGAAGATTAAAAATTATACGACTCTTAAGACGTGAGAGATTCGCAAAATAAATAAATAAATGAAACATTAGTTGACGGAAATATTGATAGATTAAAATCAGATATGGTTTGAGAAATGAAATTTTAGATTGATTGAATGAAACAAAATAAACATTCAAGCTTGTTTTCCAAGCTTTAAATCATAAACCCAAAAAAAAAAAAGAAACAATATGGTTTTACATGGTTTGGAAAAAATTAAAAGAAAGCTTATTCTCCAAGCTTATTAGGGCAAAGATTAGTTAAAAAAAAAGGAGACACAAAAAAAAGGGAAACTTGCTTTGGCTTAACGAACAGCAAGATTGAAAGAAGAAGAATGAAGTTGTGCATTTTCTAGATAGGGCTTTGATTTTTGGTGTTGGAAGATCGAAACAGAGGAAATGAAGAACAAAAAAAAAAAAAAAACAGCAACGATTGGTTGCTGCTAATGTCCGCATGAAGATGAAGAACGGATGCTTGTTGTCATGTCCGAATCGAACAGAGGAGAAGCAAACTGGTTTCTTTTGCAATTTGGAGTTTTTCGTTTCTGCTGGTGCGTTGAAGAAGGAAAACTTTTGGATCTAAAGTTCTTGCTGGTTTGGACGAAGAAGAAAACGCAAAAGAGGACAAAAAAACACAAATTTGCGTAGTGTTTGAATCTGAAATCATGAAGAACGTTGTTGCTGGTGTGCGATCTCGTGTGTGTTAAGTGATTTGTGGTTTCTTGTATTTTGAACATGATTAGCTGTTGTGAAGAGAATGAAGAACATGATTTGGTGGTTCTTTGAGTGCGCTGTGTGTGGATTCAAAGATGGCAACGAAAAAAAAAA
>JAJIYU010013086.1:0-14176 GCA_030144865.1 Tinospora cordifolia
AAGAAAATAAATCCACCAATATTCTCTAAAAATCTCCTAAAAATGGTCAATATTTGAATTACACAAAGATATTCAATTAAGAGAATAAAAAGAAGATTATGGTCATTTATGAAGTTGATTGTCCATCTTCATCTTCCTTAAATGGGTGGATATATGCTCATTCAAATCTTCATCCAAGATTGCAATCATGTGGGTCCCATAGAGTTAATCCAATGAACACGGATTGATCATCAACCTTGTTATATGTAGCACTACAATTCTTCGTATCAAGCCTTTGATGCACAGATATGAAGTGTGGATCTTCCAGACAATTAAAATCAATTACCTGAAAACTCTAAATACTTGAAGACCAAGTGAGACATCCACATATTCAAAAATATAAATGACCTTATTAAAAATAAATGAAAATAGTACAAGAATTTAAAAAAATGAGAAAAATATTTTAATTTTTTAATTTTTAATTTTTAATTTTTTTTATTTTAAAATCTTCATCTTCCTTAAATGGGTGGATATATGCTCATTCAAATCTTCATCTAAGATTGCAATCATGTGGGTCCCATAGAGTTAATCCAACGAACACGGATTGATCATCAACCTTGTTATATGTAGCACTGCAATTCTTCTTATCAAGCCTTTGATGCACAGATATGAAGTGTGGATCTTCCAGACAATTAAAATCAATTACCTGAAAACTCTAAAGATACTTGAAGACCAAGTGAGACATCCACATATTCAAAAATATAAATGACTTTATTAAAAATAAATGAAAATAGTACAAGAATTTAAAAAAATGTGAAAAATATTTTATTTTTTTAATTTTTAATTTTTAATTTTTTTATTTTAAAATCTTATTATTTTATTATAAAATTATTAAAAAAAGTGAGATAAAAATGCAAAATTGTGATTTCATCAAGCGATAACGATCAAATAATGCGTGAATAATTGTATATATAATCCGCGAAATGTGGTATAATGTAGGGATAAAAATCGAATAATGCGCGTATAAATATATAGCGGTAACAATTGAATAATGCACATATAAAAATTGTTCTGTTGGTCAATATATCTTATGAAATTATATGCGCACATTATTCGTTTATCCCCGCATAATTATAAAATTATTCTCACATTATATCGCTATTCAGACGCATTATACATGAATTATTCATTTGTTATACTTGCATTAATCAGTCATAAATAAGGTACATATTTTATGTACATATATATATATATATGTGTGTGTGTGTGTGTGTGTGCATTATTCATTTATCCCCATATTATTATGAAATTATTCTGACATTATACCGCTATTGACACACATTATACATGAATTATTTTTTCTTATGCATGCATTATTAAATATATATATATATATATATATATATATATATATATATATATATATATATGCGCGCATTATTCGTATCACTTAAGAATACAAAATTTCATAGTGCCAAACATATATACAATCCATCAAAAAGTGTAATTATTATTTACACTACTTATCGTTATTAAACCTAAGAAACAAAAATGAAAAAGTTCTATAAGCGAAAATTCTTCTTAAAGGATCATCACGTCTCATCTTGATACATAATCCAAGCATATAAACTTAAGTTCTCCATTGTTCCAATCTTTATATATACCTACATAAAAAACTGAACTTAATTAGATTAATTAAAAAAAAACAAGAATAAGAGTAAAGAGCAACCGTAATAGTTAAAGTAACTCGATATATATTTACATAATAAAAATTAAACTTAATTAGATTAATTTAAAAAAATAAAATAAGAATAAGAGCTAAAGTATTACGCTATACTTTCCCTTGAGGTTAGCCTATTAGCTCAAGAATTGCGTTATACTTTCCCTCCCATGAACAAGATAATATTAATCTTGTCCATATTTATGCAAGATATACAAATAACATGGTATATATATATATATATATATAAATCTTCAACAGAAGATTTTTTCCAGTATCTACAAAGGTCAATAGCTCATAAAAGGACCCAACTTTGGCATTTTCCTTATCCATTCTCCAAAAATGCCCTCAAATTACCAAGGATTGACTACAAATTCAGGCAGAAAAAAATCACCTTGGGAAATTCCAAGGAAGCTATAGATTCAAGGATCCAACATTCAATGGGGATGCTCTAAGACACATGATGTTTGTACATGGAATAATTAAACTAGTAAAATAAGTCAAAATCATTGAAAACAGAAACTAACCTGGAAAAATCAAATGTCAGATACAAGCCTGTATACTGTAAGAATAAAAAACATTGCAGTATCTAAAGCATTGAACAAACCATCAACTTATTTCATTTATTGTTTTACTCCAATTTGGGGAAAGCACATGAAGATATGGTTAAGGTTACAAAAAAACTTTAAACCTTAGAAATCATAGATTTCTTGCTCTAATCTTTTCTTCTTGTCATCAAGTGTTGTTAATTGCTTTTCATGATCTCCAATCAACAAAGCAACTGTCCGTCATCCATCCTTTATACTCTAGTAGATCACGAAAGTATTTCTTCATCCATGTTTTATGGTACTTTCTGAATTTTTACTCACTGATGGTACTTTCTGAAGCATTCAAGATATAACTAGTACTGGATAGATTGCAGCAACAAGCACATGAGGAGCAATCTCAATTTGATAAGGATCCATTTATTCCTGCATCACAAGCAACGCAAGCTTTCTATTCTAGAGAAAATGAAACATCTAACTGGTATGTCGTTTTGAGAGCTCCTCCAAGAGGTTTTCATGAGTTACAAGTATATGAGAAAAGTATAAAGTTGACACGTGAGCCTAGGAACATGTCAACATTTGCAGATGGAAACATGAAACACTGTGCTAGGATTGACCTAAATGACACTATTTTGTGAATAATGGAAGCATTAAGTTCTATACTATAACAGATTGAATTTTTCTTGAATTTTTGTTTGAGTTTATATGCTTGGATTGTGAATTAAATCCTACGTTTTAATTATGTAATAGTTATCTATTACATTTAAAGTAATTAGTTAATTCCTTTCCATTTTGTATCAACAGGCAAATTATATCTTCTATAGCCACTATGACAAAAAAAATGACTTTAGAAGTTGATGAAATAAATATTTTATTTTCAGTTACTATTCTTTTCCTCACAGCTACTATTCTTCTTCTTTAATATAAGGTATCTACTTTTCATTCACATTTTCAACTTTCATCTCTTTCACGTTCATGACTTATAATGTTTGTTGATTACTATTATAGTTTTTGGTTTAAAATAAACAATATTGATTATTATTATAGCTTTTGATTTAAGATTAATAAACAATGTGAAATTTCATCTCTTTCACGTATATATGATTTTCAAGAAAAATTAATATATAGCTAGGTCTAGGTGTCCAATTCCCTAGTGGGGCTAAGTGTTCTATGAATCATACAAAACTGTGCATAGTATCCTTTTTAGTTTGTTTTTAATTATATGCCTTTGTTAGATATTGAGTTGCTTTAACTAATACAGTTGCTCTTTAGCTCTTATTCTTATTAAAAAAAAAATTAATCTAGTTAAGTTCATTTGTTTTTTGATGTAGGTATATATAAAGATTAGAACAATGGAGAACTTGAGTTTATATGCTTGGATTGTGTATCAAGATGAGACGTGATGATTCTTCGAGAAAAATTTTTGCTTTGAAACTTTTTATTTTTGTTTATTGGGATTAATAACGATAAGTAGTGTAAATAATAATTACAATTTTTTATGGATTGTATATATGTTTGGCATTATAAAATTTATTATTCTTAAGTGATACTAAATGAGTCATTTGAAAGGATATGACAAATGTTTAATAATGTTTATTTTATATTATGAATTTATAAATACATGTAAATATATGCAATATATATTGTAGTAGTAATGTTTATTTTATATTATGAATTTATAAATACAGGTAAATATATGCAATTTATTATTCATTGTAAGATACATGATATAACAACGTGCAAACAATTGTTGTTGAAATACTGCAATTTTCACAACGGGCACATGCATGTTGTTAAGTAATGGACATATAACAACAACTACTTGACTATTGTTGAAAGGTTAAAAGGTTAGGGTTTCCACAACGTTCGCCCTTTGTTGTAACACGTCTACAACAACAAGTATTATAACTGTTGTCGAATATGTGTTAAAAGATTGAAGCATTTAACAACATGCGAACGTTGTTGTAACCTCAGTTTTAGAACGATACACAATGCATTACAACAACAGGCACGTGACCGTTGTTAAAGGTTAAGATTTGCACAACGGGCGCCTGTTATTATAACATTTCTACAACAACAGGGATAGTGACCGTTGTCGAATATGTGTTAAAAGGATGAATCATTTAACAACGGGCAAATGTTGTTGTAACATCACTGTTAGACCGATACACAATGCTTTACAACAATAGGCTCGTAATTATTGTTGAAAATAGTCACTCGATTGACAACACCTTGATTGACAACATCACCAT
This sequence comes from Tinospora cordifolia, assembly GCA_030144865.1. Classification (NCBI taxonomy): domain Eukaryota; kingdom Viridiplantae; phylum Streptophyta; class Magnoliopsida; order Ranunculales; family Menispermaceae; genus Tinospora; species Tinospora cordifolia. The sequence goes on from JAJIYU010013086.1 coordinate 4,497, forward strand.
GAATGTTGTCGTATGGGCATAACAACGAACATTGCACGTTGTTATAGGTGCGATTTCTTGTAGTGGGTATATCTTCTGTTAAAATGTGGACTGTCATAGTAACCCAACTAAAATTCCTTCTTGTTATGATTGTTGTTACTGTTGTTCCCACTTTGTGATTTCATCTACACAATGAAGGTGTTAACAACGTTGAAACATGTATATCAATCGCATTATCATAACTCTAGATGCATGTCTTTATGTATTCGTTTTTTTAGTGGCCTATTGATTTATACTTCTAAGTCCATAGCGAGGTTGATTTGAAACTTCTGATGTTTTTTGGGTACAGGATTTGGGTTCAGTAGTAAAAATTTTCATGATATACATATTTCAAAATTTAGATGAACATAACATGCAAGCACAACAATCACACATATATTCATACAATGTCACACTAGCATAGAAAAACATCTAAGCTTTCTCATCTATGCCTCCAAGTTTGAATGTCCCTTGCCCGACAATATAGATTTTCACTTAGAAACCTCACTACACCCATAAATTTTTGTAAATTGTTCAGTAACTAAGGTCTCTCAAGTTCCACTATACTCAACTGTCCCATACCAGCTAAGCATAGGAAAATAAGCTCTACCAAAGTTATTGACCATTCACCAAACATGGTCTGTCAATCCCCAAGTCTAAGATTCATCCATGCTTCTGAATTCCAACACGTCCCATACCATGTAGAAACTAAAGATATAGGATTCTCCCGATCTCATGTCTTAACCAAACAAGTGTTTCATTTTCACACATTTTTAGTCTCTAACTTATGTCTTGAAAGATTTTATTCATGGTCCACTATGCCTCAGTGGCAATACCCAAATCTCTATATATGGTCTCTTTTCCTAGACATGTAGACTCGACATCACTACTGCAAAGTTCCTCTATTGAACTGGCAGCCCATAGTTTATACCTTAGACACTTGCCCAGTACTCTACATCCTACGTTCTGACCTTCGCCCAATATATCTACTAACTAAGCTCTAATACCAACTTTGATATCATAGTAATATCTAGCTTAGTACTCTACAGCCCAAGCTCTCATATCACTAGTAACATACTGATTCAACTCTGATACCACTTTTGTAACACCCAATTCTCGAACCATAACCATAACATACGTATTCCACATGTATAGATGTATGTATTTTTTTTCAAGCATCTATGTACCATAATCGAGAACCCAGGCATTACTATTACATTACCATAAATAATTTCCTAGTCCCACCAGGTCACATCTCATAATACCATATGGATGAATAAATGAATAAACAGATATATTAATAACTAAAAACATGAGATGACATATTTGTAAAAATTTAACCTCAACAATATTCAACTAGCATCTGGCCCCATGGCCGTGTTTTAAATAACAACTTAATAAATGAAATAAAGAGAGATTCTATGGCTATTACCTAACGAAATACTAATAAACTTATCACTAAGACGACTTCATCAAAGAGGTCTACCACTAACTGCACTATATTGTGTCTCATCAACGACAGTGCTCAACTACCGAGTACCTGAAAAAATAAGAAGTGGGGTGAGCTCAAAGAGCCTAGTGGATCATAGGCTATACATCTTAAGCATTATTAAAGTCAAAATACAAAACATGTAAACACTTATTAAACATTAGGCATTTCAAGCAATTCAATTGTTTTTCAATTGACATTCAGACCAAAAGGACTATCCTCGGTGTTCTCATCACACAACCATATTCTAACAAAGTGCACCTAGTGCTAATGACAAGGAGTATAGGGACACGCCCATCATCCAATGTCCGAGAACGAGGGTCCAACCCACTATTCCATTTCAAACCATATTGCTAATTTCATAATTTGAGAACACTCACAGTGATCAATTGTGAGTCACGACCCTGATATGTGGTTCAATTCTTGATTACAATGATATTAAAATGATAACGAGATTTCAAATTTTAGCATGTTCAAAATCTCATAATTCAAAGACACTTATCCATAATAATTTAAAATCATACATAGAGTCACAAAACATGTTATGTCACACATAATATTTGCAACTTATTCTGAAAACATGTAATCATCATAATGTATGATAATTATAGAATCAAAACATTTATCAATCAACACACTATCATACCTCTAATATTCATTCAAAATAACAAACAAACATATTTCATATTTAAAACTTAAATAATACTGAAGAGCTAGGTAATCATTTTCACCTTGTCAGTACAAATCTTCAAATCTTTTTCTTTGTGCATTGTAGTTTCAACAATCTTAAATTCTCAACTTAAGCTATTTTTAGAATTATCATATTCACTCATAATTTTAATATACCTAATATACCCCAAATTTATATAACTATTTATCTAATTTATATACGTATACATTCATAACTTAGCGGGACCCCTTCCCTAGGCCCAAGGGCGACCCAATCGGCACGGTGACTGAATGAACTCACTCATCAAGTCAAGTCTGCCCAGTCACCGTTAAACCTTTTCAATCAACAACAGACGAGCCACATCAAAGTAATTCTAACATCCATCCATTAAAGTGCGAAAGTAAACATAATATTACGTGCACTCTTTAATCATAACAAAAAGGTGTCATTATGAATTTCATGTCGTTTTGTTTCAAAAACATACAATTGACCATTAAGAATTTCTAACATACAAAAAAGTAACCACACTCTAATAAGACCAAAAAGAAATAGAAAACCACCCGGGGAACTCGGCTATCACGACGCCTTTCCCCTTGTCAGCTATTGAGGAACCTGAAATGTTAATAGAGAAGTGAGCCTAATATATGATGTGGCTCAGTGAGTAGTAAAACTAGCATGTCATAATAACTTGCACTCCAATAACAGGGCATGTATGCATGAACAATAATGGCAAAGCAATGCGTAATAGTAAATCGTGTAGTAAAACATTTAGAAATAGCGCAACTGTTAAAGAAAACTAATTTAAATACATGCAGTACAAAACTATATCAAGACTAAGGTTCAAATCATTTAAATACAACCCTGTGGTTGTCACTCGGGCTGGTCATGAGTCAGGCGTACCAGCTACTCAAGCGGGTCATGAGCTAGGCGTATTCATTGAATACCCAAACCTTGACGCCCGGCCCTCAAGTGTCGTACTCGAGCGGGTCTGGGGCCAGACGCACTGATCATATGTTCTAACTCCGACGCTCAGACATCGAGTCTAATGTAATCTAATCACATCGTGTACCCTGACCCGGCGCTCGGACCTCGAGTGTAACACCCTGATTTTCAATTGGACCTCCCGTTACGTGCTGTCTCACGTGTGGATCGTCATCCGTTGAAAATTGGAATGCTACTTAAATCGTTTATTTTCTATCAAAATCTTTTTTTTTCAATTCAAGTTCCAGATAGTTAGTTCTAAAAGAACATCTTAAAACACATTTCACACAAGACAAAAGATCAAAATAACTTCTCATTATATTCACTAGATTTCTACTGTTATACAGAATAAACTAAAAATTGAAAATCATAGATTACAAATTTTGCAGCAGAATCACTTCAAAACTTTTATTTAAAATAGTAAATATTGTATCTTTTAAAGATATGATTCACTAAAATTCAAAACCAAAATAAATAATCAATTCAACAAAAATAAACAACTAAGACCTCCAAAGCCTCCTATCCCGGATAACCTCCCCCATGAGGTTATCAATCTAACAACGAGAGTCTTCTGACATAGGTTACAGAAATCTATATCCATGTGCACCTGAAAAATGAAATGGGAGTGAGCTCAATAGCCCAGTGGATCATTCCTACACATCACATGCATTATACAGATGAAAATTCAAAACATTACAAACACTTTCAAACATTTATTTGGTTTTGGTCGAAGTCTAAAACTGGAAGAGGGTTGAGATGCCTCTCGGTATCCTTTGTGATCTGAATCAAAAACAAATCTCGGGTAACGCCTAAGGCCAATTACCTGTCAGAGTCACAATCCAAGGGAGTGTACTTGCTAGCACGAAGTACCATCTCTCAAGGACTTCTAGCTATCCCAGATAGCTCAGGGTTGAGAATACCTACGATCTGTCGTGTAGCTTGTCGATCTCAAGCGGTGGCATATAGGAGATACCACCTCAATCTGCTTCAAGCTCGTCAATCGCACCAGTACGTGGATTCTTAATAATCTTTTGTTTTATTTTAGTTTCACAAACAAGTTCAATCACACCAAGCATTTCACAATCTAATAGATAATAAATCAAATTATGCATGCAAGTTAAAATGATAAGGTGCATGAGTAAACTATGAAATCTAAATGCATGTTTTCCTATTCATGCATGCAATAAATAAATGAATCTAAATGCCTGGTTTTCTATTCAAGCATATCGTGAAATAATTATGCATGAAATGAAAGTCATCATTCAGTCACATCATCACACAAGCACTCCACACGATTCAATCAATTTCATAATAAAATTCTAATAACCTAGAATTATTCAAACAAATGCTTTGAATTTTAAATCCATATAATACGTATGAACAAGGAAATCGTGCCCACTTGGATTTCTCAGATTTCCATTGCTTCAGCCTCATAGAGATTTCTTTATGTTATGAAGTCATTTATCTGCAATTTACAATCATAGTAATAAATCTCTAAGCTCTCATAATTTATTTATAATTAATTAAAGTAATTCTAGGTTTGGATATTCTTAAACTCCCACCTTTACTTTATTTTACACTAGAGCCCTTCCCAAAAATCCTTATTTTTGTCAGATCTCAAAATAATTCTGATCTAGGATCACTGTACCTCTAGAATCTCCTTAGGTACCTCATTTTTAATTTCAAAAACAATTCATTCATATTCAGTAAATTTCATTCTGATTGAAAATAAGGTCTTCACATCAAATTTTGAACTAAACTCTAAAATTAATAATTATCACATAAGAAAGCGTCTAATTCAACCTTCTTCAACTTAAATAAATTAAATTTCAATCTTAAAACTCTCTAAGAATTTTCATAATTCCTGAATAAATAATTTTCACCTAAATAAGACAATTCCAACGTTCCAATATTCGCCTCTAATTATTTCTATCATAACAAGACCATTTGAATAATTAATATTCATATTTAACTCCCAATTGCAACAAATAATCTAAATCTCTTATCTTAAATCTCCATAACTTTAAAACTATCGTCCATTCACCTCCATAAAATTTATTTAGATCAGAACTAAAAATTTAAGACACTAAAACTTGAATTAGAGGCCCAAATTCAATCTTTAATTTCGAGGAGTTCTTAATATTTTAATCCCTTTCTTTGCATTCAAATAAGTCAAATAATAGATTTTAAATCAAAATCTCTAAATATCCGAACCCCTTGAATTTCAATAATATTCTTTTTCATATCCACATAACCATTCATATCAAATAAAATTTATTGCAAATAAAATTAGACTTCCAATACTAAAAACCCCCAATTCCAGATCAAAATTTTCAATTTTTAACTGTAAAACTTGTAAACTCCAAATCTATATTTCAATACTCCAATTTTTGGACATGTTTATATTTATTTAATATTTTTTAACAATTTATTTATTTCCTTTTCTCTTTTCTTTCTAAAGCATTATTAAATCTAAAATTTATATTTTTACTTATTTATTATTTTTTTTGTAAAAACTATTATTTATTTTATTTTTATTTTTTTTTGTTATTTTATTTTGAATTCTTATTTTTCTATAAAATAATATTTTATATCATGCTTACTCGTAGCATATACGTGCTCATAAAATTCTAGGGTGTTACATCAAGCCTATGGTCTCACAATGAGTGTACAGACATATGTTCAAAATCAATTAACGTAGTTCAATCATCCAAAACAATTCATCCAATGTCATTTTAATCACATTTCATACAGGGAATACAGTTAAAGTAAACAGCTAAATCAAACTACTCACCTCAGGTCCTGCACACTGATGTCCCCTCAACACTCGGCTTAGTCCTACGATATATGCTCAAATCTGCGTTATGTTAAACTTAATTTTACTTCCTATATGAAATGCAACTCAATTTCAGTCCTACTATCCTTAATTGGTCTTAGTCAACCCAAATTCGACTTGGTCAATTTTAGTCAACTTCGTCAAAATTGGTCAACATTGGTCAATTTGGGTCAACATTGGGTCAAGGTGGACCTATTTGGTCAAAATCTCCCAATTTTTCATACTTAGTCAATTTTCTACTTTAGGTCTTATCTACGCAATCGATTTTTGTGCAAACAATCCGTATGTCAAATTTGCACATAGCATATACGTGCTCGTAAAATTCTAAGGTGTTACATCAAGCCTATGGTCTCACAATGAGTGTACAGACATATGTTCAAAATCAATTAACGTAGTTCAATCATCCAAAATAATTCATCCAATGTCATTTTAATCACATTTCATACAAGGAATACAGTTAAAGTAAACAGCTAAATCAAACTACTCACCTCAGGTCCTGCACACTGATGTCCCCTCAAAACTCGGCCTAGTCCCACAATATACGCTCAAATCTGCGTTATGTTAAACTTAATTTTACTTCCTATATGAAATGTAACTCAATTTCAATCCTCCTATCCCTAATTGGTCTTAGTCAACCCAAATTCGACTTGGTCAATTTAGTCAACTTAGTCAAAATTGGTCAACATTGGTCAATTTGGGTCAACATTAGGTCAAGGTGGACCTATTTGGTCAAAATCCCCCAATTTTTCATACTTAGTCAATTTTCTACTTTAGGTCTTATCTGCGCAACAAATTTATCGATTTTTGTGTAAATAATCCGTATGTCAAATTTGCACAAAACTTTTCAGATATGATCTACACCCCTTCAATATTCCCCGAAATTTTAGTTTATAATTTTTGGACCTCATTTGATACGTTTTCTAATAGGGATATCAAGTGCTCAAATTTTAAATTTTTCATTCTGTCTGCACAGCAGATTTCCTGATTTTCCTGCAATTCATACGTATGTCGATTTGTGAAAGATTTTTCAGATATGACCTATACTCCCAAAATATTTATAAAAATTTTAAGTTAAGATTTTTAGACTTCATTTGACCTAGTTTTCATTTAAGATATCAGTTACCTAAATTTTGGCCATTTATTCCTATATGCGAAACAGATTTGCCAATTTTTCGTGCATCGTATTGGCGCAATACTTTACTAATTTTATCTACACCTATGAAATACTTCCCAAAATTTTATTTAGTAATTTTTTGACCTCGTTTGATGTGGTTTCTAGTAGGGATATCAGGAAATTTGTGTTCCCAAACTGCATGTGATAGCCAGTCGACGATACGTTCAATTGACCCACATAGACCTATCGATTCAAGACAAAACTTTTTTTCACTATTACTAGTTGTATAAGGAACACACCCACCAAAAATTAGGTCCATTGGACATAATTAAGCATTTTTAAAAATTCGTGGCAGCAAGCTCAAAACATAGAGTTATAATATATTTTTCAAAAAAATATTCTAAGTATCATGATTCACATACAATAGGACATCTTTACATGCTTGTAAAATCACCAATACAAAGCCTTAGAGTTCAAGATTTATACCTTCTTTTAGCCTCAAATGTGAGGTTTAATCCTACCAAATCTAGGCCCCAATGGACATCCCTAGCCACTTCAAACGCGGTCTCAATGTCGCATCCAAGATTGGGTTTCTGCTGAACTGCTGAAACAGTGAGCAACTAGTCCACTTTAACACCATTTTTTAATGTTTCGAGGGATCAGTTGGTATTTCGCATAAAATAAAAGTTAAATAGACATCATAAGGTTTAAAACGAGCTATAATACCTCAAGATCTGACCTTGAATGGCCTAGAAAATAGCCTCGCAAAATCGAACGAACACTCTTTTTTTCTAGTTTTTTGGGTTCGAGAGTGGCCACCAACCCTGGTTCACGGTCGTTTCTACTTCAAATGCCCATGGGTTTCAATCAATGGGTTGCACCTTCTTGAAGATGGTACTGAGAGCTTTCCAACGCCTATAAGAATGCTCAAAACGAAGGTGGGATGAAAGAGATACAAGGATTTGAAAACTACTTGCTTAAACTAGATTTTGCAGAAAAATCTGATTTTTTTGTGTTATTGTGGGTGGTTTTTAGCAGCAAGTTTGAGCATCTTATGGCCACCCATTTGGCCCGAAAATACTCTAGTTCATAGCTCAATACTCTAGGAAACATAGAGGCATGTTGGTAGTTGCATTAATGGCCAAAACCATGGGAAAAAGCTAGATTTTCATCATTTCTGTTGGTTTCCCGACTAGAAACGAGGAAGGGAGGGAAGAAAGAAGGAAAAGAGATGAAGAGAGGAATGGCGCGAGGGGCTGGCAGGGGCGTGGGTCGGCCCACGCATCGAATTCGGCCCACAAGGGTCGAACAACCCGTGCACCGAGTTTGGCCCGTGCGTGCGTGCTGCCCGCCCACCCAGGCGCCTTGGCCCAGGTTGGGCCTAATTTTATTTTATTATTTTTTTTTTTTTGGTTTCTTTCTCTTATACATATGTACATGTACATGTATATATACATGAAATTCTTCATTTTTTTTTGTTACAATCATATCATTTATCATTTAGGTATTTCATCAATTTTCATTATTCATATCTTTACTTTTCAAAAATCATCTAATTTACTCAAAAATTACTATTTTTCTTCAAAAAATCAATTAATTACCTAAAATTTTATTATTCCTTTCAAAAATTTATTCATATTTTCTCCCAAAAATTATATTTTCTTCAATAATCAACATATTCTCTTTCCAAAAATTTATTTCTCAATTAATCCTATTTTTCTAATTAAATGAGCAAAATTTGAGAAAATTCATGTATTTTCATTTAAAAATTTAGAAAAATACCCGAAAATACATATTCAAAAAAATATGAGTCGTTACATAACTAATGTTGTTTGAGATAACTATATTTTATATTGTGTACGAAGTTGTAGTTATTATTTATTATTTAGTATAAGTGAATTGAATGTGTGTGTGTATATATAACTTAATGAACCCCTTATAGATACATAACTTAGTGAACCCGTTATAAATACATATTATTCTCATATGTAATAAATCTGTTATACATTGACATATCGTTATAAATATATATATTATTCCCATATATAATTATCTGTAATTCTAGCATATATATAAACTAAAAGTTGATATCCTATATGTAAAGAGCTCACTAACTGATTTGAATTCATATGTTAATATATTTATATTCATCCTCAACCGATTTGCCTAATTTGAATATATATATATATATATAAAGAGCTCACTAACTGATTTTAATTCATATGTTAATATATTTACATTCATCCTCAACTGATTTAAAGAGCTCACTAACTGATTTGAATTCATATGTTAATATATTTATATTCATCCTCAACTGATTTGCCATATATATATATATATATATATATATATATATATGTATATGTCCCTCTGTTAATCGATTATATATGTATTATAAATCTGTTAAATGATTTTATATATTATAAAATCTGTTAACAAATATATATATTATAAAATCTATTAATCTATAAATATTATATGTATTCTCACTATATATATATATACATATATATATATATATATATATATATATATATATATATATGGCAAATCAGTTGAGGATGAATATAAA